>LUCH01003478.1:4589-65699 GCA_013368495.1 Paragonimus heterotremus
AAGAAAGCGCGAATCAACACAACGTGGAGAAAGTAAGTTCCTTCATATAGGCGCATACAGATTTCTTCCAGGTGTCGGATGCAGTGAACGACATGATGATGAAGACTTCATGTGATACATTGTTTCAATCATCCGGGAGAACACCAATAACACATGAAGGCCGAAGGATACATTATGTGCTTGGAAAAAGCGGAGATAATATGTACATTTTTCACAATTATCAAATACATACTTCAAGATACTACCCTCGTGTTTATGTTCCCAGCGACTTCACCCGTCCACCTAAGTGTTTTAGCATAGGGAACGGTTTTTCTAAACTCGTAAGGTAGGACAAATGGATAGAGCACTTATAAGCGTCTAACCATGTCGGCGTTCATTATATAATTCACAACTGGTAAGTAGTAGGGGATTTGGTTTATTTCAAATTGAACATCACCCACAGTTGGTCGCAGCCGTTGCATTCCCATAGACTTTCCACTCGGCCCATTTCGAAAAGAATCACTAGACTCGAGTTTCTCTCTCATTAGAGCTCGTCATTAGTGCATGTCCGTGGTTCAAGTCCCGGCAGTGGCGAGGTTATGCACTACTGACGAGCTCTAATGAGAACGAAACTCGAGCCTAGTGCTTCTTTTTGAAAGTGGCCGACTGGAAAGTCTATGGGAATGCGACAGCTGCGATCAATTGTGGGTGATGTTCATTTTGAAATACTTCACAACGTTTTCTCATGAGGCAAGGTGAACAGCAGTTTGCCAATCAAGTTTCCGTCAATTTGTTTACGCCGAATAATCTTCTGAAGGTGTGACTGGAACTGCCTTTCGTCTGATCCAGATATGGCATGAAAGGTCTGCTTGGCAAAGGACCTTTGAATTTTTTCATATTTTGTCGATGGATGATGCTGTCCTCATGATTAACGTAATTTTTGGAATGCTTGATCGTCCACTGCTCTTAATTAGCTGTTTCATCCGAAGCTCCGTGGGCTCTTCATTTGACCGTGAATATTGTGGTTGTCGGCTGAAAGCGAAAGAACTAAACAATGTAATCGGCTTACTCGGACATGTCCTCAGATGAGGAATAATGAGTTAATTGTATTTCGTTCGCTCCCAGGGCAGGCCACCAGGAACGTTGTGAACAGTATTCAGTACAAGACTGCCTAGTTTAACAAAACCGCGAATGCTGCCCCGTCCAGTTGACTCGAACTATGATCAACACTTAAGTATGTAGTATGCGTTCACAGTAGTAACTACCTCGTCCAGTTGACGTAAAAGATTATCAGGACAATGAAATTACCGCCAACACCTCCATGCGGGCAACCACCAGTAAACAGGATAGGCGAGCGGAGTACATCCGTTCAAAATTTGGTCAGATTTGCCAATCGAATGATGGCTTGTAGGCGCATACTCGTGTGCATCGACGCAGGAATGGACCAGAGGAGGAAGTGGACACCCAGCCTGCCACAATCTTTAACCGTGCCAACTGTGACCGCAGGTCTCTCACCAAAACTGGTTTCAGTCAACACAGGAGGCATGCACATCCCGTCGAACGCAACAATCAAAAGCTCATGTCCATGAGAACCGCCTGATCAAATTGATTTAAGCAAGAATCAGCTTCTCTTATCAGATGTGCCGATGCACTAGCTTCATCGTGTCCTACTCGACGCGAACTTCATCTTTGTCTCCCGTCACATTTCTCAGGTCGTACTTTCGAGAGCATTTGGACTCGTCTGTATGCGCTGAATTGGTGCGGCTTCTATCGACGTGTCCAAAGCGTTCGAATCTATCCCACAAGATTGGATTATCAGATCGGTCCGAGGCTTCGGTGCTCATCCATCCCTGACGCATTACATTGTCGACTCCTACAAAAATGCCTCAGTCACGCTCAATGGCTCCGTTCTCCGGTCCCAACGTGGCATTCGCCAGGGTGAACCATCGTCCCCGCTTCTGTTCATTTGGCAATAGTTGAGGTTTTGGTACTATCTCGACCGGAGCTTGGCTACCATTTCCACGACAGGCCGGTTAGCGGCTTCGCCTACGCCGACAACCCGATCCTCGTAACTGAGAATCCTGCGCGTCTCTCCGAGGAGCTTGCGGCCGCCGCTAGTGCCTCGGAACTATTGGGACTGAAGAGCAACACACAGAAGACTAAACTCATGGTCATCCGCGATGGCCATAAACGTAACGAAAGTGTCATCTCTGGTGAGTTTATCCACTTCGGCTCGGACATTATCTACTCACTAAGCTCCTCCGACATGGTGACCTATCTAGGTGTCCCGTTCATCTGGAAGGGTGAAGCATCTACTAATCGCCGTCTGCAAATTCATACGATGCTGGATGAAACGACCAAAGCGCCCCTGAAGCCACACCAACGTATTGAACCTCAGAGACAGCATCTGATCCCGAAGATGAATCACTCATTGGTGTTGATTCGAGTCCACCGTAACACGCTCATAGCCATGGACTGTACGGTTCGCTAGTTTGTTCAACGGTAGCTCCGCCTTCCTAAATACACATCATTCAGCTACATCCACATCCCAATTCGTTTGGACGGTTTGGGCATCCTCAGTTTGTATACCACTATTCCTATTTCGCGCAAATCTCCAGTGGAGAGACTTCCATCCAGTCAGTGTCCAGTTCTGCGGAATGTGGTCAAAAATAATTTGTTTGGCCTTATCTTAAGAGAAGCGAACATCCCAGTACACGTTCAGGATGTAGAGGTGACGAACAAGGAGGAAGCCCATGCGGTATAGGTGGATAGACTCTACCATTCGCTTGAGGGCCTTGGTCTTCAGGAAGTGTCACGCTCTCCACTCTCTAATCTTTGGCTGTTTAACCCAGATCGCATCTTCCCCAGGATCTTTATTCGTGCCATCCAGTTCGGATGTAATCTGTAATGGACTAAAGTTCGAAATTTACGAGGTGGCCGAAGTGACCAATCAATTCTCTGCCGTGGAAACTGCAGTCAACCGGAAAGCCTTGCTCATATTCTACAATCATGCTGGATCACCCATGGCGTGCGTTGTGTCCGACACAACCGTGTGGCCAAAGATCTGGCGAAACGACCGCGCAACTCGGGTTATACAGTCTTCGAGGAGCTGCGAGTACCAACAGCAAGCTCGTTCATCAAACCTGATGTCATCGTGGTCCGTGACGGCGCTGCTGTGGTGCTTGACGTCAGTATAGTGGATGATTATCGAAGCAAATTTGCTTGGACAGACAAGATTGTGGAGTACGGGACCGACTCTCATGATGCCACTATTAAATCGGTCCTGCATACTTTGGTCTGTGATATGAACTCTGCTTCTCATCCACCTGTGATCATTTCTTTTCGCGGTATTATATTTCCCTCTTCAAGTAACGCTATTCTTTGACAGGAGGTGCCTTCCTACGCAGTCACGGATTTACGTTTACTGACCGTTCTAGGTTTCCTAGAAACCCACGACACATTTCTGTTGGGAACCTTGCGTTAACTGTTGCAACCTCTCTGACATTTGTCTCATTATGAAGGGCATTTTCTGCCCCGATGCATGAGTCTTGACTGTGATAGCACTTTTACGCCCTGAAGAGCTTTGATTTTGTCTGACTGACTGTTTATCTATTTTCTTTTCATTAATTTTCGTTTTTTTGAAATTCGAAACCCGTTTGTTATATACAGCACAAATAACTTTTCATTTGATGACTTCCTCATTAAGACTTGCTACCCTTGTGAGAAGATTTGTCATCTGTTCAGTGTTGCTAATTACGCAGCGTCTCACATTTGACGGACAACCAGTTTTTACATTCACCTTTTTACATATCTGTTGCCTATTTTTGGTGTCGCCGTTTGTTCTTCTTCTGAACGAGGCTGTATATATTGCTTTTCAAAATAAACCACATACGTGTTCACACTAGTAGCTGCTTCATCCAGTTCACCTAAACCATGATCAGCGCCCAATTACGCAATATGCGTTCACAGTGGTAGCTGCTTCGTACAGTTCACTTAAGCTGTGATCAACGTTGATAAGCAGAAAACGGGAGAATTCAGAATATACGTGTATTTAGACCGTTGGACATAAGTTATAATGATCTCCTTCAGTTATGGCTAGAAATGAGGTAACACACTGGCAGCCTCAGTGAATTTTGCAGTCGACGAAAGCATAGACCAACTGCCATCGGAATCATAATCGTTCATGAAACGAAGATAGGAGGGTTGTAGCTGAATTGGAAGAAGTGAGAATCAATGTTTCCGTCGGATAAATAATGAATATCACATTTGGTCATTGTCTCTCAGATAAACGAACAATGACTCGCGTACACGTAGCAAGCTATATTCAAGAATAATCGGTAAGCAATAAACAAAACAGTACGCACGTCGTTACTGATAGAGTGCGACGCGTTACCTATGTTTACACCATATCGTAGGTAGAAACAACCAGGTAGAAACGTAGACCTTTTCCACTACAAGTACTACAAAGTAACCAAATTGGACATGTAATTCAGATGAATAATTAACCAACGACCGTGGCGACATAGCTTTTATTGGGAGTTATTGTGATATTTCATGTACAATGCAAGGTAATCGCAACCCAGTCGAAGATTACAAATTCCATAATATCTATAAAACCACGCGTAATTGACCATTTCTGCCAATAAGGCCATATATTCTACCAAGGAAGTTGTGGTGAAAATCTACTCGATTCACCGCTTGTCCAAACCCCGACACAATAGGAGTCCTAACAAGGAGCCAATCCAAACGTCGCGTTGAAGATACTACACCAGGATTGGACGAATAGTCTCAATGTTACGCCTTCTGTGATTCGCTTATTTCTTTGTTCCCTATTACACCAATTAACGTTCAGTTTGTGACTTTGTATGTGCTAATACGATCAACCAATGGATGACTATGATTTCTTTAATACTGTTGTACGTCCATAAATTCGGCTTTTTGTCTCATGAACACGAATTGCTTACTGCAATTAGTACGAGGTCTTCTCCTTATTACCGGCGTGGGAGGTTTCAATCCGAGTACGATTTCTAGGGCTATTCGAAGTCCCTAATTCCGAGTATTGCAGAAGTTCAGACGGAAGCATTTTCAGGACGTAGAATCGACGATGAAAGCCTACATGATGCTTTTGTCGAAAAAATGGAGACACATTTTACCAAACAAAAGTGAAAATATAGACAATTTTGAGGTAAAGCTGATTTTTCCCACTGCAACGCAACTATTATACTCGATAAGATATGTACATTTGTCCCGTAATATGCGTTTTCATATTTCATGAAGAATTTCGTCTCTAAATGGCCGTTTTTAACTCACTTCGGCCTCGAAGCGCAACGCCGACGAATTACACAATTGCCGTTATAAATATCGTAATCTTTCCAATTGGGAGTTTTCTTTAATGTTAATCCTTCAGCAGATCTCCTTGTTTCCATTCCGGCGTACATCCTGATTTCATGGTGAAGTTAACAACAGTGGTACCAACCAGTGGCGAAGCCTGGTGAATTATCCTCCATTGAAGTAGGTTATGAGCGCTTTCCACGGTTGTAGTATTATAAAAGCTTAGTACTCATGTTTCAACAACAGTGCGATTGTTTAAATTTTAATCATGCTTTCTTGCTTAATCACGCCGAAATTTTAATAAAAGCAAGTTTTCACGTACACGACGTCGATTTTCATTATATTTTACCTTCATATTTTCGAAATAACGTAGAATGCGACTCTGCGTTATTTTTCCATCAATCCTTATGCCACTGAACAACCGCACATTTCTGGCTTATTTCTTCGAAAGATTGAAGGAAAGAAATTTTTAGGGAACAGATTTGTAAGACTTTAGGTTCTGCAACATATCACAAATTTTCGACAACTTTAATAGCTACGAATTATTTTTTAACTAAATGATAACGGAGATATTTACTGTCTACCGATGAGACGCAGCACGTTAGAGGAAGCACTCACGATTTTGCTACACTGGTCGTTCAAAAATAGCATAACATTCACAGCTGCTACGTTGAAAATAGAGTCCCAAACAGTCGTCAATCTTCTTCGTTGCATGCGCCTGGCACTGAACACGGCAGACACAAGCAAACGGTGACCAGGGTTTCAGGAACACCGCTTCTATTACGACCGAGTTGGGGAATTCGCCAAAAATATAAAACTCATTCCGTCGTCTAAATAGATGAGCCACTATTTATGAAAAGAAAGTACCGTCGTAGGTTCCAATTTCCGAAGGCGTGTGTAATTGGTGGCATTGAAAGGGAGACGCGGAAAGCGTTCATGGTGGTCTGCCCAAGGAACAGACGGAACACAGCCACCTTACTGCCCATCATCCGAAGACGTGTCCGGATAAACCTATTACATTATTTCATTCCTTTGCTTTCAGCCGAACACCATAATCATCACAGATGAATGGAGAGCCTACAGAGCTGTGAATGAAACAGCTCATTACGAGCACTGGACGATCACCAATTCATAAAATGTCGTGGATCCTGAGAGTAGAGGGATCCACACACAGAATATAGAAAACCTCCGGTCCTTTGCTGAGAAGCATTTTCGTTCTATATCTGGATCAAACAAACGGCAGTTCCAATCATACTTTCAGGAGATCATTTGGCGGAAGCGAAATCCTGGAAGCGTGACTGGAAAACTGTTGTTCACCTTGTCTCATGCTGATTTGTTATGAACTATATAGTATACATTGACATTTTTGCACGCGTTTGTTATTCGGATTCATGCGTACCACGTTGACATCGGTAGCTGCTCCGTTCAGTATGCATAACGCGTCTACGTATTTACGCTAGTAGTTGCTCCGTCCAGTTGTCTCAAGCTATGATGAACGTCTAAGTATGCCACATGTACTCACGTTGCCGTGCGACATACTGCTGCACAGCAAAACGGATAACCTCATTGCACGGTAAGAAAAGCAGTCTCGGTTTCATCCTCAGACTGCAGTTATTCCATATATTTATTTCAAAACGTTTTTAAATAGTGTTAGCCCTGGCCACGCTAGTTGGCAACACGCTATCCGTGAAAACCTCTCAACAGCTTTGTTATTCGATATCAGAATTCTGCACAACTATCCACTATGCATCCGATATATCAGGTGCAGGTACATCATCTCCGCTAGACGAGTTTTGAAGGTGTTTCACCTGAGTGGATCTTCAAGCCGCACGTGATTGTTGTGGCCATGAAAGTAGTGATCACTGTCCGCAGCCATTTTTCACGGCACCCATAGGACGCAGTGGCATCTGTAAGTAATAGTTTCCGAACGATAGTCACATAGAAAGATTGGAACACCGAAACTTGACCACTTCCTTCCAAGTTCCACCGTCACATGTATGTTAACTGAGGCTATACACAAGATGCCATCGGCTTCACGTTACTCACAATGGTAAACCCATTGCAGGGCACTCCGTGCGGTTACACGTTTGTCTTCTGTAGTGACCATAATTCATTACCGAACATAGTGTGATATTGTTGTTTTACTACATGAATAATCAAGTTAAACGTAACACCGATTACATTATGATTTCGTTGGTTCACATGTTGCGTCAATACTACCCTGTAAACACTAGTTCTGAGTTTGAAATAAGCACACCCCCAACTACTGCTGCGTATTCCTAATTAACGTATCTTCATGCCCACATGCAACATTTTCATCAAACTAATGGACCTACCTGGATATACCAACTCATACAGCACTGTCAACAGAGCTGCTCATCTCAGGGACTAGAGTGCCTTAAGGCAATTTACAAAAAGGGCACAGATCGGCTTGCTGTATTTACGACACTTCTCCTAAAGGTAGCAAGTAGCAAACGTCAAGTCGATTTCATTGTGGCCCCTCGGAATCTACGTCGCTCCAAAGGAAAGTTACCCCCAAAAACTTCCGCAGTAAGCCAGTTGCACAAATGTCATGCCAGAAAATTTGCGGCTCCTCTCAGCAGGCTAATATTTCTGATAAAGTTCCGTGTTCTGCATCCCTCTTTATTTTCAGATCGACGTACAGCGACAGTATTGTTCAACTCTTGCAAAACTGCTCTGTTATCGGGTGAAGTGAATCAACTGAAGCAGGCGGTTATCCGAAGTATGGGGCTGTGCTTCAAGCGTTTACCTGTCATCACCATCACCACAAGCGGCCCTTCACTTTCACAATTGTACAAGGGCTCTCCAAATTTCGGCTTGGACCGAAGCATGGACGAGATTCCCCTTGATGGTCCACTGTTACGGGTTATTCGTTGTCAACCAATCAATGAAAACTGGCCTGTTCAGTGGGCTGATAGAAGGTTGGAGCTAGATCGATATGTTTTCTTCTGGCAGGTCGCACAAAACTTCAGGGACACCCTACGCTAGTGATTTACTGAAGTGAATGAATGCACCAAAATTCACCGTAAGCGAAACTTAAAATTGTATCTTGCCAAAAATCGGCACAAGATTGTACCAACCTACCTCATTTTCACACCAGTTGTTACTGATCCCGCAAAGCCGTTCGATGAGCTGACAGTAAACGCTTTGGGAACTGTTTCTTGTTTCAGTTCTTTGTGAAGGCAACAAATTTCTTATTTTACATTCGTTCCAGCCTTGAAGTAGCTGCATCGTTCTCATTAAACCACCCTCTGTTTGTTCGACTCCAGATGCCGTTTATTTTAATGGCTGCTATTGGTGCCTGATCCTTGAGGCGTTGCCACATCATCCGTTTTCCGCATTTGTCAACAAGACCATCCATAATGGACCCTGCAAATATTAACTGACAACTTGATCCCGAATGGAGTAGGAACCGCTTATCACTCGCGTAGTATTTCGCAATTGGCGTGCCGTCGGACGATCATGTCGTCAGACAAATTGCGATGACCACTTTGTGTGCAATGCCGCTCGCATTCAATTGGGATTGGGGAGTTGTGAGGGACAACTCGTGAATGCAGTACAGATGAAGTAGAAGGACACCGCCCTTCCTGAGAGTGTCAGTGGGCGAGAGGGGAAAACACCTCTATAGTCGGCCGCGTCTTCAGGTATCTGCGCGTTAAAGTCACAAGGAAGAAGCGCCTGGTAGCCAAAAAACCTAAGGCTGATCGGGGTGAGAATAGGCATCCATCTTCTCCAACACTTTAAACGTTTGGTAAATTCCAGACGGTAACGTCTGGTTAATCACATTACACACATGCTACCGAAGATTTGATCGATGTATTTTCAATCTACCAGTCCTAAAAACATTAAATTCATTTTGGGTTGATAGATATGGCGCTTGCAGTAAGCACTCGCACAGATGGAGTGAAGTTGATCATGACATGAATCATGCGACATAGTGTTTCCGACTTAAGTTTCCAGTTACGACCGTTTTTTAGCCGAGGTACCTGCAACCTACCACTGGTTCTGTACCGCACCAAGTAGTTAAGACTGGCTCGCCCATGTTGGCCACAGGCACAGTGTCCTTACCAACCGAACTGACTAAATCAGTCTTAGCCTATTTATTCTCCACAAACATTAACAACCTCGTACTTGGGAGCAGGCTACGTGCTAATACAACTAAAAAGTCACTCGGCCTTTTGGTAACCTTGCCAGCCGTGCTGAGTTCCGAAACAGTGGTGGAAAAATCAGAGGCTTTGAAATCCATCAACGTCCACCTGAAGGGCGTTTTTTTCTACCGCACTCGGCAAGAGAGGACGAAACACGAACAGTAGGCCGAAACTAAGTCATGAATCATGGCAGACCGGAAGCTACAACTGGAGACTAAGGTCGTGGTTTCTGCTCCAGTAGTATTCACTTAGGCCTATGTGCCAGTGGGGGAAAGCCAGAACGCTGTTTCCGTGGTCGCTATCCCAACGGCCGACGCCTCAAGCACGGGCGAAAGCGTTGAAGATACCGCACAAATGCCGAAAACCACAAACAGGCAACATAGAAAATTCTACCTTTTAAGAATTCGGAACGACGGGGACCTATCTCAAATGCCGCATATAAATCGAAAGGCATTTTATTGGTCCACCCCACAAATCATTTCTATGAGGGGCTCCGTAAGACCGCGTACACCGTCTCCATTCAAACCCTGCATCCAGCAGACGAAGCCAAATTTTCCGCGGGTGGAAACTCCCAAACACCCCCGAAAAAGCGGAATTCAGCATGGGTACAAGAGTCACAATTTGCGACACCGAAAGTGCTAATCAGGCGTCCTGTAGGGACGTTGGCGTAAGCACAAGCAGTGACGTCGGGCCCGCAGCCTCAAGGCAGGACAATCGAAACCACTCGGCAGTGCATACCGAATCCATCACCACCACCCTCCTCAGTTCTAGGTCTTTTCCCAAAATTCTTCCTCTCACTCACCTCTCTCTTTTCTCGAGAGGACAAATGAGGAGGTAGCACTTAAGTGCATGCGTACTAACTGTCTGAGGTTGTTCAATAAGTTACCAGAAATCAGACAGTCATCTCAGGATACACAAACCCAGATTTTTGCTTTGACAGGGACCTGGCTTATGGGTGACATCAGTGGCAGTGAACTGAGCGTCCCAGATATTCGGTGTACCGAGTTGACTCCGCCAGAGGGAGAATGGGGGTTCTGCGATTTTCCCTGAACACTGTCTCTCAATACCCACGGTTATTAGTGGATTTCATTCGTCTGATGTGCTCTGGCTTCTATTGGCTTTGCGTGGCCGAGACTCACTCTAAGTGGGGGTTATCCATTGTCCTCCCTCATCCGACGACTCTGATGACGACGCCCTTCTTGTAAACCTGAACAATTTCCTAAGACTACAAGACTTCACTCATCTGCTTATAATGGACGACTTCAATGCACCGAAAATAGACTGGGTATCAGTTACCCACCAGGAATGAGAAAGCAGTTTCTCGACCTCCTTATCAACGCTGATACGACGGAGAGCCTGGACACAGCATTTCAGCGCTCCAATGCGGTATCGTCATGATGAGGTTCTCCCTCTGCTTGACCTAGTTGTCACTAATTAAAGTCGCCTTGTGGACAGTGATCATCAAACTACCACTTAGAGACAGTGACCACCTCCTGTTCATCTTTGATGTTATCTGGTACTGGTTACAACAACCAGTAAACGTCCACAGCTCGGAACTTTAACCAGACTGATTTTAACGGCCTGAGAAGCTACTTAGCTTCACTTCTTCTTGATTATGACTCAGTGGACCAAAAACTACTATGCGGTTCAAAGGGGAATTGAGAAAGCGGACGACTTATTTGTATCGCACGGTGTGCTTTTTTTCTTATCTGCCACCTCTTCCGCGCAGAATACGTTGTCCCCTCGATGACCGCTCCCATTTATTCGCCAAGCATAAGCTAACGGGAATCTCGGAGGACCTAAGCGCATTCCACATTGTTCGAAATAGGTACAGGCGGAAAATCCGTAAGCACGCCAAACTCGTACAAGCAAAGATCCTCCCCACAGCCCGCGGGAACAAAAAATCCTCATTTGGGCAGATGCGACAACTAAGAAGGAATAAACCCTCGGTTCTTTCTTCGCGACCGCCCGACGGGAGACCTCACCTGACCCCCCAGTTTTGGCCGAGTTATTCAGAAAGTACTACTCGACAGTTTACAACGTCGCACCGCCGGTTTGGCACCCTATTCTCCCGGCTGCCTGCATTCGGTAGACCGTGGATATCCCTGCTATCTTTTAATCAAAAATATTTTCTAGCTATCGAAGTTGTTGGAATTTTGTGACATGCTTCAGTCCCTGAAATCTTAGAATTCATTTGCCTGAAAATTTTTGTTTCCATCTTCCGAAGAAGTAAGCAGGGAATGTGCGGTAGTTTGATGGCATAGGAATTGATGGAAAATAACGAAAAGTTGCAATCTACGTTATTTCGGAGAACTGAGGATTAAATATAGTGAAAACCGATGTCATAGACGTGGAAACATGCTTTTATTTAAATTTGGACGTAATTAAGCAGAAAAACGTTATTACAGTTTTGACAGTCGAAATGATGCTGAACCATGAGTACTAAGCTGTGTGTAAAGTTATCAACATAAGGTACACCCATAAACCTACTTCAGCGTTGGACAATGCACAAAAGCTGAACGAGTAAGTAGTGTTTTCTTTGTTATATTCAACATCTTTGCCATTCGTTGGCACCGTTGTTGTGAAATTTTCCCTGAAATCATGGCGTACGTTGGAATGGAGAGGAGGTGGTCTGCTGAAGTAATGCTATCGAAGAACAATTCCGGCTGAAAAGATTGTGACACTTAAAACTGCTCCCTCCATTTGTCCTACCTTACGAGTTATGCCAAACTGCACCCCAAGCTTAGACACTTATAACTGCTCCATCCGTTTGTCCTACCTTACGAGTTCAGAAAAACCGTGCCTTATGGTGAAACACATATATCAACGAGCGAAGTCGGTGCGGACCAAAAGGTGGGGAGAAATCGTGGTTTATATATTTGATGATTGTGGAAAATGTACATATTACCTCCGCTTTTTCCAAGCACATAATGTATCCTTCGGCCTTCATGTGTTATTGGTGTTCTCCCGGATGATTGAAACAATGTATCACATGAAGTCTTCATCATCATGTCGTTCACTGCATCCGACACCTGGAAGAAATCTGTATGCGCCTATATGAAGGAACTTACTTTCTCCACGTTGTGTTGATTCGCGCTTTCTTCGGCCCGTTCGCAAGCGGTACACTGTGAGCGGACCGGTCTAACTCAACATTGGTTGTGGATGGTGGGCGGGATATGCACTCCATAATCACTGGGGAAGTGCGAGCAACGGCTGAAGTGGATGGAACTGACCAAAATAAGGATTCGAAACGTGCGCTTACCAGGCAACTGAGGTTGAAGCTGCCTGCCGCAAAATGGGCACTCGTTTACGTCTGCCATTTGGATATATTTGGAGTGAAAAATCAGCTGATCGGCATCACAACAATAGCTGTTCATCTGTACGGAGTCACCACAGTGTTCACACAGCAATCCTGTTTTATGCTTTTTCACCCGCCTCGGCTGCATACTGCTTGTAGATGAGCCCATGGAGACGTTGTACCAAGGTTAGCCGGTTTTAGCATCTTCCACTGTTTCACTGACAAACGCAATGAAGCCGTTAAGGCAGGTCACTACCATGCGGTCGTTGCGATCATACAGTATTACAAGGGCGTTATCCAAGGCTTTATAGTGACGGTTTAAGTTGGCTCCCACAAGAGGCCGAAGATGTAGGCCTACCAACCGCCGAATTGGTAAATTGTACTCTGCCAGCCACAGCCCGTGAGTGGGGACTTGACCTTTGTAAAGGGAAATAAAAACGGCACAAGAACTTACCGTAGGGGTAGCAATGTTTGCAAAACACGGAGAGAATGTATATGCATGGAAGCCTTATTGTGCGGTAAAAAGTAAAATCAAATGTGTTTCCTACGCTTTCCATGACGAAGGCGTCGCCAACTTGTTGCACACGGAGCTGCAGTGGTCAGAATGAGAAACCGCTTACCTCGCACACAAATACTGTTTAGAAAAGGAGTCGTAATATCCGTCTGTTCAGATATTTCTGGACAAGGTGACTTGTGAACGTGGTCATCTTTTGTAGAATGTCCTTCACGTACCAGTCAATCTCCACAATTTCACGACGGCCGCACCCATAGGTCGTTTGTATTTCATACTCCCGCAGCAGCCACTCACTGCTGATTCATATTTTCTTAAATGACAATGGTTACGAAGTCTCTTGGTTACGTTCTCTTCTTCAACCGTCTGTTCGCGTTCTCCTGGCTATAATTCGTTCGATTACCAAATTGAACAACATCGCCTTTCACAGAGATGACCCACTTCGGTTTGGTGTACAGCCAATTACACAACAAATAATTAAGAATCTTCCTATCCGTTCTGCCGATTACACACAAATCACGTTTCAACCTACCGCAAACAGTGTAAGGGTGCAGCTTACTCTTCCTCGTTGTCTACCGTAGCCATTCGGTGAAATAGAAAACGACTGCGTAAACATTTTACCTTTCAACAAACATGATGGACAAGTTTTGTCCACTTACTTGCTTACGTACAGCATCACGTACGTGGAAGTAACACAACAGAATGTCGCAACCAAACACCACATGGGCTGCCCACATTTGCGCAGCTATCCTGTCCATAACAAATGTTTTGACCTTAATCGGCTCGCTCATCATTTCCCGAAAAATTTCCAACAGTCCGCGTAGTGGAGAATACTTCTCACTACGAACGTACCCATAGATCACGGGTCGGCCGTACCCAATACCGTTTGTCACGAGGAATCGATATAACTTCCAACTTCCAAAGTACGAGGAAATATACAATGACATACTTGTGCCTGTTCGTCCCGTGAATGGCATCTACATTCACAATATGCGGGAAACGTCGGAATACTTCAATCTGCATTTGCTGGGCGAAGCAGATATGCCTTCATCCCTCAGAGTGAGCACCACACCTATAACACTAATCACCAACAGCACCCCATCAAATTCCGCTATTGTTCCGTGACCAATCTTATGTGACAGACCCACTTGACATTGCAGGTTTCAACTTGCGGCGGATGTTTCCAGCGTCGGCGGTTGTGATAAACTTCCCGCAAACATCCGCCACACACTGCTTACCGCCAGCAGTTAGTGTATCGTACTGGAACAGACTCCTGCACGGTGAGTCCACGATTCGTAGAATGGAAATCATATAGCAAACGATTGAGACGGTGGTTGTGCTCCAGCTCGAAGCAGCTCATAACCAGACACGCGGCTCGTCGGACCACATGAAATCGTGATCTGCAACATGCGTCGCGAGAAATGTTTTGTTGAAACTAACAACAGTTAACCCACTGGACACATTGCACACCCCTGCATACAATTCTACGCCTTTTGTACTTCGTACGGCGATAGCAACTCCGCACGGTTTTCAGAAAACCAACTCAGGTTACCTTATCGTACTTCAAAGCAGCTTCACACCTAAGGCTCGTCCCACGAACGTGGATAATGCCCACTTCATCCATGTACCTCTGAAGACAATCTTGGAACTGTGAGGAAGTGTGAAATTCACGATTCTCAACCATCGCCATGAAAATGCATTTCCTACAAATAAAAAATAAACAACTGGAAATGAAATAAGAAAACAAACAATAAAAATAAAGAAGTACATTAAAAACAACCCCAGCATTCTTGTGGTAACACTCACACAAGCAATCGACCACAACCAGTGGCCATACTAGCTTTCGAAAAACAACCACGAGAGGGTTATTTTCAATTATTGGTCAGTTAGAACAAAAAGATATCAGTCCATAACGCAGGTTTCGGCGATTTCAATTTCTGCATCAACTACGAAGTTGTTTAAACGATTTCTTCCGATAAAATAATTTTCCCGAGCCCGACAGCTCAAAAACTCACGGTTTACGGCTAGCATCCTTGTTCTTACGTCAAACGTGTAATTCCAATAATGGGATCTTTTCGAACGGAATAATGCCGCCTACACGGTTCACACTTCCACCGACAGTTGTCATCACAGAACCATTCTTCAATGAAATGGCATGGCAGGGCATACACTACTCATGAGGTTCTTCAAAACCGCATATCGTGCCAACTCGATCAGTACAAACTTGGTGCTTGCAAACATCCTTCCGTTTTCACTGCGCATAGATCTCTGAGTCAGCCCAAGACTGCTGCCTCCAAAACACCGCAGAGTCTACAGCAATAGGCCTAGGTGATCCTCCCTCCAGCGTACGACGACGTCTGTGGACTACATTGGCCCCGTTGATGAGACTAGCACTCAGCTGACATTGAGTGCTACGACTGCGCAATCCGCGGCCGGCTTACGTTGATCTGCCCCGAAACAGCCTCATTGTCTGCTCAGTTCGAGACCTAAGTCGAGCTCTGCAAAATGCAGAACAGTATCCATAGCACCACATCCAGATTTTGAGCCCACCGCAGTTGCTAGGACAATCTCATCATCGCACACACCCTTAGCAACAGAGCTGTAACTTCGTACTCTAAACATGAGGTACAAACACGTCAAACAATTCACCTTCCTTGGATAATGCACTCGTCCGGCACTGAACTGTCACTAACACCAGGCCACAATGATGGCCCGTGGTCTGACAGCCGTGGAACTCCAGGTGTGGCACACCGGGATCTAGCAGGGGGCGTATGGATGGGCGGACAATAAGACAACATACTGGCAGATGTCAGTGAAGTATGCAGCCGGCAAAAATATAGACCAAAAGTCATCGGAATCATAAGCGTTCATGATACGAAGATCGAAAGTTTGTATCTGATATGGTAGAAGAAAATAACGAGCATCAGAACTGGCCATTATGTGTCGAATAATTGAGCAATGACTGGCGTACACATGGCCAGCTACATTAAAGCAGGATCAATAAGCAATAAACAAAAAAATACGCACGTTGTTAATGATAGAGCGGGACGTGTTACGCATGTTTACACCACACCGTAGGTAAAAACAATCCGGTGATAGAGTAGACCGTTTTCCACCGTAATTACTGTCAAGGAAACAGGCTGAATATATAATTCTGATGTGTTATTGAGCAACAAACGTAGTGACATAGTTTTCATTAGGAATTACTGTGATATTTCTTGCACAATAAAATGTGAACACAACGTGGCCGAAAATTACAAATTCTATTATCTCTCTGAAACAGCGCAAAACTGAGCGTTTCTGCGAAACGGGATTTTGTATTCCACCACAAAACGTTTGATGGAAACATTTATAGGACGTAAAATCAATTAGGAAAGCCAACATTACGCTTTTATCGGAAAAAATGGCGACGCGGTTTTTTTAACAAAAGTGTGAATATGGACAATTTTTAGGTACATCTGATTTTTTTCATTGCAACATCACTAGTGTATTCGATGAAATCTGCATATTTGTCCCGTAATATGCATTTTAATATTTTATGAAAAATTTGAAAAATCTCTTTTCGCGCCTAAATGGCTGTACCCAACCCGATTCGGCCTTGAAGCACCGTACCGGCGAACGATACAATTGCCCAGAGATCGTGGTTACCGAGTTTTTACAAAACACACAGCAATCGGTAAACACCCAACGCGAGCAGCTATTTCAACAGTGGTTACATTCTAGATGGGGCTCTACAGGGATCCTATTTCTTGCGATTGTCATTTGTGTGGTTCCTGCTGCAAACAATTACTCGCAGTTAACCGGTTCTCCAAACGGGTTGGGAGTACCAATGGGTACCCTGCAAACTCGTTCACAAAACCATGTCACGGGCTCGTTTAAAGCTCCGTTGTGTTAATATTTCGTCTGATCTCCCGTCTTCACGTTGATAGTCTCGGCAATATATTACTTATTTACTCCTTGTTTTATTCTCGACCTGCGTTCTCGGTTAGCTCAACAACACACTGCTTATTTCCATCCGTCATCACAGATGTGTCACCCGCTTTCGAGTTCAACTGTGTTTTGTTGGATGGATATCTGTTGTGATAGACACCCAGTGGGTTTCATCAAATTGCGATTCAAATGACTAGTACTGGCTCCCTCCTCTTCATAACTTTGCGCCCATTACACACCGGACGATTCACCATCTTATCCAACAAGCACAGTTTCGATTATATCACCCACAGTGACAAGCTAAAAAGGTTCAAACATCGGATGCAGTCGCTTCAAACTGTTAAGGATCCACACTTTTTACTATGTAAAGCAGTGTGCTAGTGCCATCTTTGTTCACTATTGTGCAAGTTGTGTTCATGAATTGCTGAGTTTTGTGCTCATGGTTATTCGTGGATTCTCTGGTTTCAGATTAATTTTCTAGCTCCTCCTTCCGAGGGATTGCCGTATCCTGGTGTTCCCAATCCGTGGTGCGTTACAACTATTTGTCCAATATCCGGTGCGGAGGATCCACTAAACACAGATACTGTCGAAGCCAATGAACTGCAGTTGCTGGTCATAGTATGGCAGCCTGACAGTCAGTTTTCGTGTATTAACAGCGTGTTTCTGACTAGGTACAACAGGTAAGCTGGTGCATATTCTGACAAAATCACTGTCGCATAATGTCTGGCAGAATGTCTGACTGGGTGCGTTATTTCAACCTTAAATTACAGAATTGTCAAAACCCGATCGTCGCCAAGTACTTCCTCTCTACATACTTTAGACTTCAAAACCAACGATATGTTTGTTTGTCTGCACTGACGTAAAATGAAAGTAAACAGCACTTATTCGTATTTAACCATGACGTTTTCCGTTATTTGTTGTCCAACAGAGTTTCCCCAGTTGGTCAAGTGACTGAAATAAATGAAGCAATTATCAAACTACAGTATGTTTTAATGCTGTGCTTTCATTGTTTTCAGACGCTTTCAAAAAGGTTAGAAAAAATGTAAAAAAATATTTCTCCGATGAAGAATCAACCGAATTGCACAAGCTACTATCAAATAAAACCATCAAAACTATTATTCAGGTGCGTATTCTTGTGCATATTATTTATTGAAAGTCGTTTGGTTATTTGGCTATAATTATCCGTGGATAAGTTATAACTAATCCGATCGATGGACAACGCGCAAAATCTTGTTCATTGTCCCCTAATGGAAGACAGCAGTCCCAGACTATGGGAATCTCTCTATTAAGAATATTATCATCGAAGCTGAAGCCACTCCGTCCCGGAAACTGAACTTAAACTTACTATATTCTGCTATTGCGGCTGTGTGCCAAACGTATTCATCAAAGACGAATTTGGTCTTGACCCGGATGACGTGATAAGCGGTGTAAAATGCCAATCACTCAACGTCGGAAGTCTAACAGTGCTGTTGACTGGCGGTGTTCGGCGTAAGTGTCGCACAAAGTCATTCCGTCTGTTGTCGGTAACGGTAGATCCGTTTTGCACATCACCTACAACGTTGCCACTTTCAGGGATGTGTCGTACTTCTGACTAATATTGTGATGTGAAATGGAGATGGAGCAGTTCGCGGAGCAAGTGGCGATCGGAATGGTTGTGAGACGTACATACCAGCGGTTTGGAATCGGTAAAAGTCACAAACCGACGACCATTGAGATTATATTGGAGGTGATACCCTGCCGAGTAAATGCCTAATAACTCGCGGCCGGAGATGCTCTATTCCGTTTTCGCGGGCGGTTGGCGCCTTGGGAAATGAAAGGCGGATTTCATAGTTCGCCAACGAACTGTTAACGTATAACACCAATAGCTATGTCAGGTGCGTCCACAGCCATGCTAAAGATGCTGCATTACTGTAACAGTTAGTGCGTTTTTGATACGATTGTGGGAGTTGGCGGCTGCAGCTGAAAACCCCATGTTGCCGTTAGTGCGGCCACGAAATGAGTCGTTCAAGGGACACACGCCAGTTGGCAAAAGCACAATTGTCCGTATTAAACGTGACGTTAAGCGCTGAATATCGTTTGAATAGCTGTCAGAGATAGTTGAAGTGTTTTTTATCGGGGAGGTTTGCCGCGAGGAGACCATCAACGGGGAGATGGATGAAGTCTAAACCCCTTGTGATGAAGGTTACGAGTTGTTGAAACGTTTGGCCGGCGTTCCTAAGAACAAATGACATATGTATGAATTCTAGCAGACCGACTGGAGTGACCAAAGCTGTCTTCGTGGTATTCTCGGTAACACCTGAAATTTGGTGGTAAGCACGTACGCGGTGAAGTTTCGAGAACACACGTACGTACTTAAGGCTAACCACGATTTCTTGAATATGTGAAATAAGGTACCTGTCATGTACTGCGGCGTTGTTAGGCCTGCGATAGTTCTTTTGTAGACACTACTGCTTACTTTTTCAGCACCGTAGAGTGATGCGAATCTCAAGTGTTGTTTGACGGGTGACCGATATCAAACTCGGGCATGTACTAAAAGTCAACTTGCAATTATTCGGTTTGTGCGTTGTTAAACGATGGGCTTTGACGAGTATCATCGGCCAGTCTTGAAACTGTGGTGTTGCGTTGCATCAGTGACAGGCGTTAACAGGTTATGTTGTCGAAAGACAGTAAGAAGTTGTTCGACTAGTAAAATGTAATCATCATTAGCTACTAGATTGCGTTAAACGAGACTGTTTAGAGCCATGGTGGCCAACATCCTGGTAAAGAATAGGCTCGTCACATGTTTTACTCGCCGACGATGTTATGCGTCGACTAGTGTGTCAAAACACTCGAGAAGGTATAGGCCAAAATTGGCATTTGGATGTCTGCAGGGTGAAGATCTACCGAAGAGTGTGGTGGAGGCTCATACCAAATATACATGAACGCTGACCATAAACAGTAACGAATGTGACGCCTGCTGTCCGTAGAGTTTACTGTGCTCGCGTGATTCGTCTGCGAGACTGGTGTGAGGACGCTAATATCTGCACCGTATCAATGAAGTAACAAGTTCCAAGTTTGCTGTCTCTAACGTAAAAATGCGAGACTGCAAGGGTCAGCATCGCTGGTTACCACAACGTACTGGTTGACTATTTTCCACGGACCGTTTTAGAGAAGGAACATGGACTTTGGTGGAATCGATCCCGGCAACCAAACTGTTTATGGTATCAGCAGTGGTCAGAGGTTTCATTCACTATAGACCCTCGTCAATTCCGAGAATCAGAACGAGATGTCCGTCTGCTGGAATTACAAAGCGGGACAAGCGAGCATGACGTTTGCCTGCCGAGAGTTTTGGTTTTACGTGTGTGTTCGTTCATATGGTCAGTTAAGTGTGCCACTTCTTTCCGCACCGGCACGGATACCTGAGAGACCTGTTCGCCATATATCTTTCAAATGCGGTCGGCATTGTCAACAAACTATGATGGGGCCGCTCGGGCGCTGGTGCAAGGGACATTCCACATATCCTTAGGTAAGCGTTGGCTCAACGTCTTCAAGAACGTCCCCCCGATCTGTGTGGAACTGACCAAGCATTGCATGTGGTGGGGAAACTGTGTAGTCTTTCGATATCCTTACTCGGTCCCATTAAGCAATTGGGCTATGTTTTGACGATCCGACAGGTGGGTGCCTTTGATAGCAGTTTGTTTAGGCCGGACGACTGCAAAATATCGTCCACCTAGTCAAGGACATGAGACGGGAGGGCGATGGCCACCTGATTTACCTTCATCAGTTTGGTAGTGATATTTGTTAACGCAAAATTGACTTCTATTTCCGAAAGATAGTCTTTCTAAATGACTCAATCTGGACGGAAAACTCGTTGACGGAAACATTTAGAGAGTTAAAAAACCTGTTTCTGCGTCATACTAATAAGTAGGGAAGATAGGGGCTATCAGAATTAAATTAAAAAATAAATAATGATTTACGCTAAGTATATGAAATGTACCTGTAAAAATTTAAAATGAACGAGCTTACCAATTTGAGTGAGTACGTGCGTCAGTTAGACGCGATAAGAACCAGACGCGAAGTGGAAACAAGAACCAATAGGAGACCCAACGTATGTTACACAAGAGCTACAGCAGGTTTCGTGAGAATTTATGCGACACCAATACATTACAATACCCAGAAACTCCGGAGATTCAGCCGTTGAGCACGCGAGGAAGAGGGAATTATATGTGTGGCACCACTAACACGCTTAAGCCGACAAACCTGCAAACAAACAGGCGTTATCGCGCGCACTAAGCGGACGGTAGGCAAACGTCCTAACCACCCGATGTACAATGTGTGCTAGTGTTTTAGGAGGTATTCTACACTTCGTATAGCTGGTGGACTGAGGTTATCTCCGGCTCATTCCACCAGCGCCACACGCACTGGTAGCGAGTTCCAAATATTGGGGGCCCGTTAGAACAGCCGATATACAGATTAAAGGCTTCCTAGTCGCTGCCTAGAGATTGTAATAGGGTACTTGTCAACTTTATCCGCAGAGTCGTCGGGGGCTGGCTGGTGGGTGGAATCAAAGTCTCCTGGAGTCCCGCATTGAAATTTATGGAAGGAAGCTATGGTGTTTTGTTCGCTGATTACGAGATTTGACTGCTTCAAGCTCTGGTAGCACAGCTCTAAAGGCGTTCGGATGAATGAGAGCCAGTGTAGACCCGTGCGAATCTTAAACAGTCCAAAGTCCTAAAAAATATCTTGATGAAAATGACATACCAATGGGCCGATGCTAACCATGCTGTTTTGTGCAACGTATATAATATGTATTAGAGGTCTAGATACATTTTACCGTTAAGTTGGCGAGTTAGGTGGGAAACTACTGAGTAATAAACAATAGGGGATTGTGGTTCGCAGTAACCAGCAAAAGGGATGACCGATTAGTAGGGTATAGAAAAATAATTCGGTGTTTTACTTTCAAAAGACCCAGTTCTATCGTTTACACAACGCCAGCACAAGCCACACACTGGCCACTTCGGCCGTATGTGGGAATCCAGTGTTCATTTGGGAGCCCGCAGAAACGCATCTCCTTCCACTGCGTTACATCACTAGTGATGCATTCCTTCAGTGTGATTTTCACAGACAATATCCATTGATGGAGCCTCAGTGAAAACTACCGATACGTCCCAAGTTTAACTCATGCTGGCACTGAGGAGTATGTTTGTTTAAAAGAGTTGATCATTTGGTTTGGGCGGAAAGATGATAGGCGAACCCATACTTGGGGTAAATTAAGTGATAGAAATGGACGGAGAAGAAAATGGGGGGAGACACAAGTGGTCAGTTTGCATACCATTGTCTTAGGCATACGGTAGCCATGCGTTGGATATCATACGTACATGGTGGCGGCAGACGAATCTAACTAGTTGTTGCCGTTTATTCACTCAAAAGGGAGTCCGTCAATTAGTAGTGTCAGTCTGCCGGAGTTTGGGGATAGCAGCAAGCATCTGCCAGTCCAATTTCCGTCCAAGGAAGTATGTGTGTGCAGTGTCAGTTATTTCCTGTGGAACAGTGTTTCAATGGGAACGCACTTATGGGAGAAAATTTGTAACGTCTTAGAAGTAAGTTCTGTTGGTGAACTGATTTTAGCGTGTTCTTCCGCAGTAAGCTGTGGTGAAGGTGCAGTGAACCACTTAGGACAAGACATGATATGATGAGGTCTTCTCAGTTGTCTGCTGGTGAATGGGAATGCTTTGAGGCTGTTAAACTTCGTGGAGTTGGGATGGCTGCGCAGGCTTTGGACCTTCTTCGTTACAGGATGTCAAACTTAGTCAACTTTAGGGGTGCCTTCGTCATAGTAGAATGCACAAACACAGATTTTCGTCCGAAGAAGGAAGCGGACGTACAGTTTATCATTGACTACAGAGAGGGAACGACATATGATTTTGAAGGTCCTTAGGAAGGTCCAGTTTGGTGTTGGTTCTTCAAGGTATTGACTGAGTTCGTCTCGAGGTTTGGGTTCTTCGTAAATGTGACGCCTGACTTCTCGCATTCAACCACTGAAGGGCACACGTTATTAAGGAGGTATGAACGAGAGGGGCTGCGACGTAAGACTTTATCCTAAGACTAGTTAATTGGTAACAGATTTCCTTGAGCCCGTTCTTCAAGAGAACTAAGGTCACTTTGGAGAAGACGTTTGTTCTTAAGCGTGGCCGTGACTCTCCATAGCTGGGTCATCAGAATAAAACCGCGAGAGGTGACCGATAGATTTTGGGAAGTCATTGGTGAACAGAGTGAATAACACTGGTCCAAGTGTGGACCCCTGTGAAACCGCATCTGGGGTACAACGTCTCTGTGATAAAGAGAAAACATATGTCACCAAGGTTGCCAGTGGACTAATATAGGGCATCATGATGGTTACCAAATTTTAACAGCTTGGCTAGCAATATCTCGTGATCTCTCTCGTCGAATGCCTTAACAAGACCTCTGTAATCTGTCTTGGTCCAGTGACCATTTGAGGAAACAAGTTTGGTGACACACAATCCAATGAGTGGTCGTAATAAGTTTCATATGGTGTGTTAAATCACCTACGAGCTTGTTGATTTAGGGTAAACGTGAGTCAGCTTTAACTACCTATCGAGGCACTCAGATTACTTACATTATCCAGTGCGTTCCATTAGACTCATACATTCTGTCATGCTCGCTCACAGGTAAGGCTGGGGTTGAACGTTTTGTAGATTGTTTGGTGACAAAAGCTGGTTGCACCTCATTTTTATTGAAAAATACTTTCTCTTCGGAAATACAAGACTTCCAGACACGAGATGAATGATGTCTAACATCAGACCGAACCAACTACTTTTGGTTGGTCTATCGTGCACTCCTAAAGTGTGATAATCCTAGTGGGCATCAGTCACATGATTTGTTTTCCCGGGCCAACACTCAGTCACGGTGTCGCTGAGGCTAATAACCACATCTGGTCGGAGTTTTATCCTTCAAATGGGTATCGATTTTGTCAGCGTTTATATTAGGAAGACCGATCACCGACCATGAGAGCTCAATGTGTTTCGAGCAACTTTTGAAATGTATAGGTCGGAACAACTCAGAGGGTAAGTCTGAAGCGCACTGAAAATGGGTGGATAGGTCGTACAACCACCCGATAGAAAGCCAACGCACCGAACTATTCAAAGCGATAGTTGTTTTATGAGTGTGTGTGTGTATGTGTGTGTGCGGAAGTTGGGGGGACGAAAGAGACAAGTGGAAAAGTGGGTTGACCAGTCTAACGTTGCATCTGGATTTTACTCCATATCCTCTCTAGAGTGCAATAACATGTACTCCTATAATGCAATGCTTCTTACGCAATATTTCCAATACTTTTCTTCTCACTGTAAATCTTACTATTGCAGTCTATGTGTTTATTTCCCGACAGGTAGGGGTTTCATTTTGAAAGTAGCCTGTGAATTGGCTAACCAGCATTGGCCGGCTGGACACAAAGGCCTCACTCACACACCTACTGGTCTTATTCCTTCGGGTTTACACCTAACACGTGGTGTGTGAGTGGAACTGCACGTGCTTCAGTGCACGCCACTTACAGTGTTGGCTAAGCGCAGGCGTCCTTTGGCTTCGGTCACAGTGACAAGCTAATCCGAATCGGATGCCATTAACCGTGTGTGTAAATTGGAGGGACGGCACAGACCACCGGCCTCTGCAGCACGATAGTGCTGGGCCGCACTGCTTAGAGGTGATTCAGTTATTCACAGAGAAACACTAGGTTCTCTCCAGTTCGTCAGATGTAAACTCTACAGAAGGCATCCGGTGCTACTTTTGTTATATGGCAAGTGAACGTGAAATGCTAGCTTACCTCGTTAGACTCACAGACACCTTTACTTAATTTAATGCAAGATCATCATCGCTTAGATAAACGAAGTAACCAAAAATATGACGCGAAGAGTTGGTCAGGCAATCTGAACTGGAAATGGCAACACACTAGTGAATACCACATCCGTTTGTTTTATCGTAGTCAGTGTGTGTTTCACTTACTAATGTTTCCGTTTTCTCGTGAGATGAGATGATATTTGGGTTGTATCTGTGTGTTAGATACTAAAGTCGAAAGTCCACTGTGCGTTTCGTTCACATGCAATAGTTTTTGTTCATTTTCGTTCAGTTACAGTGAATTATTTTGGGATTAAATTATTCGATCTTTTATATTCGACCTTTCATCAGGACTAGTGCGTATTTTTAAAAAATGTTCGGATTACAATAAGTGAATGTGAAATGGGACACCTCTTTTGATTGTCATTGTGTTCCATACTCTGTAATTAGTAGGCGATGTTTAGAAAATTTAAGGTGAATTTCCTTTACTCCGCATCATTTCGTCGTGCGCATTTTTTGTGTCGCCGAGTTCAGACACTGGCGAACAATGTTGCTTGTCAATTACTTGTAACTCTCAAGCAGAGTAAACCTCACTGATTAAGCACCGGTGCGAATCTAAGCAAAATCGTTAACGATCGACTGATGCACATTGTGGTAGATCGAGTTTCTCGTCTAGTTGTAAAAACAGTGAACTCATCGCTTTATCCGATAACTTACTGGTTTCTGCATGATTACGTACGCTTCACACGACTGACGTTCTGTCGTTAACAGTCTTTTAACAATGGGGCATGTGTGTACATGTCAGCAAACCAAACTTCCCGTGTTGTGGCTTAAAGATAATTAGACCCTTGCATTTTTTTAAATGGTCAAGTTAGACTGGCAACGTTTATTTGCGACCATTTATATCAGGTATAATCGAAGGTCAGCAAAACAGTTGTCAGCCGACAAGTGACCGTGTGTATCAGAACCGATCACAAACCATTTGTCTTTTTGTGGATAGTTGTTGTGCACTCAGTGGGGCTTTACACGTTCCTGACTTGGATGGTGGCCAGCTTTTGCTTCTCGTTAATTAGCTAATTGATTGCGACAATCTCAACCTGGTTGGATTAATTAGTTTTAGACGATGCTAAGGGTGGTCTTCTGTCAAATTGTCCACCAATTACATTGTGACTGTCACTATCGTATGACTCAACTGACTGAGTTGTTCTCCATCTGCTGAAGATATGGACATGTAGTAAAGGATCCTTGGTTAATGTGAATTAAACATCACCCACGATTGACCACATCTGCCGCATTCCTACACATTTTTAGCCAACTCCTTTCGAACAGAAGCATTGTTCTTAAATTTCGTTCTTGTTAGAGCCCATCACTAGTGCATAACCTTGTCACGGCTGAAATTTGGACTTAGATCAAGCCTTTATGTCGCAACCGTGTTGATCACTGCGTCACTGACATCAAATTAAACACGACTGATTTGTTATATGTAAACGTTCAGACACATTCGTTTGTAATTGATGTTCAGATTTCCCGATCCTCTCGAGACGGGACACAGTAACTGTCCTGTTAACTCCAACCGATGACTCCGCTATTAGGACCTCTCTCCAAGTTGAAATCACAGAAACCATTAATCTTATTGAGCGATATTTTCATTACTGATAAGTACCGTGACAGTTCTGTGGCGCCTAATCTGAGGTCAATTGAGCCTTGGTCAACACGGTTATCTCGCGAAAGTATGGTCGAATTTCAAATGCCGGTCGCGGTAAGAATGTACGTTAGTAAAGGGCTCCAGTGAGAGCGAAACTCGAGTAGGGTACGGCTTTTCGAAAGAGGACATGAGAACAATGAGATCAGTTGTGAGTAACATTCAATCCATATCAGTATGTAAAAAGTTGATAGTTCACCCCTCTGGATGAATAACGTGTAGCGTTACATTAGTTTGACTTATGCATGAATGCACTAAACAGGACTGTTTGCGCCGAGAAAAAGTCCTGAATGACCAAATCGGAAATATTTTTTACTTCTTGAAACATTTTATCAAAAGTTTGTGGCTTGTCATGGTTAAGGATCTATGTGTAATGGTGGGTGTCCTTGAATTGTGGGAAAACATTCAACAGTTGCTCAGAAGACGAACAAGCAAACAGATTGGTTTTCTCGCGTAACTTTTCCCTAAGTCATAGAAGGAGACTGTGACAGACAGTCGTTTTCTGGTACAAATATTCAGATAAGTGCAGTTGGATAAGTTGAACGACTTTCAAACAGGGGAAATAAATTCTGTACGTTACCAGTGAATAGTGCACAGTTTTACAAGGTTCTAAAAATCTATGATTTAGCCAGTCAAATAGCGATTCATCAGTTCTAACCAATTATATCACTGAGTTGGGGATAGGGGTTTGGGCGGCAATACACCTGATAATGCAACCTTTGGTCATGGCAGCTGCAAGACATGCACGAACTTCTTGTGCACACGCACCGTCCCGGCGACAACACAGTGTCGCTGGTTCACCACATCTCTCCTGTTGTCGCTGAGCTTGAAAAACAAACCTCTTGTCGAGGACCATCAACACATGTGTACCCGTTAGCTTGCAGTTGCACAGTCGAGTTTGCAGGTCGCACCATATTTTGATTGTCCAAATAGTGGGTCAGAGAACATCATCCGGAATGACTCGGACCTGGTTTTGACTAAATAGGTGAACATTACGGTCGTTGGACATCTGACCGACAATGACCGCCGAGTTGACCCCAGACAGATATTCGTTGTTGTAGAGAGAGCTCCGGTCAGCCACCCCAAAGTAATGAGACAACGGTTGTCAACTGCAGCTGAGACGATTGTCCTTTGATTACACAATCGGATTCCTTGTTCACATAAGAGGTGTGTGCATACCCTGCAATGGCCGTGTTCATAGGTAGTCACCACCATAAATTCTAACCATGACTGTGTGGCGCATTGGTTTGTGGGACTCCAAATCATTCGATATTAACGCCGGTAAACTGTTATTTGAGTGGCTGAGCAATAGATGTGAGTTTTGCAACTGGTTGTACGGCCTACGAGCGCGTAAACAGAATACCGATCAGTGAAACGGCGGATAATAGCACGAGGAATAATGGTAATGAACAACGAGTACGGACCATACGCGGTCAGTTACTCTCTTCCCATCCAACCCATCCACCCTAGGCTACCGCATGAACACAGAGAAAAAGACTGGCCGTCAAACAGCTTTTTTATGTCGCAAACCCGTTCGTATTTACAGGGTTTGTGACTAGCAACAAGCAAGATCAAAGGGAATGGACCTGACAAAAGTCTGGACAGTACAGTCTAGGCGTGCAATCGGGATGATAACAACAGTCGGCATGAGGGCTGAGGTCGTTCCTGAAGACAGGAGCAGTGCATGACCATGGCAGGAGTGAAGGTCATTCACAAGTGAATTTTGTTAGTCTTCTTGTCACAATGTTTTCGGGGAACTGGCAACTTCTCCGACAACGACGTTTTACATGATCCAGTGATATACTAATTAATCTATTCCCCTCGCCTATATATTGCTTTAGCCTTCGTGAGCCAACACACGTTGATCTGACAACCATTTATCGAAAGTGTTTTCTGTCTTTTATATAATTCTAAGTACAACACATGCATGTGTGATCTAATCGGTACGATCCAAGCCAACCCATTCAAGTCATCCAAGAAATAGCTTTCAGTACCACATGAAGTGATCACTCAGCATTTACACAACCTGGCCTTCAGCAGACAACGTGTGTAGTCAAGTCAATTCAATTTCAAGACTAATTCTTTTGTGAAAATGTCGGGGTGGATAAGAACCTTTGTTAAATAAAGGATAACAGAGGGGGTCGTATGCACGGGTACGGACATATTTAGATTTGAAACGGAACCTGGTTGGAGTTGTGGACATATATTTCGAAAGGTCAGAGTCAAGAACTGATTGGAATCGAACAACGTTTTGGAGACAAACAATTTATATCTTTTAAAATGCTGAAACAGTAAATTCAACGGAACTGTGACCAGGAGTTTCTTTGTATTACTATCAGTACCTCTTGGGTCTAACAGGAGGTTTACAATACTCGGTTAAATGTTCAGGGGGAATAACCGGAGAGCACTACACTTATATAGTTGATAAGTAGTTTGGCAGAGTTGATAATTTAGAAGATACCTAATTGCGAAAAATCTGGACTTCGACTGGTTTCGAACCGGCGACAAAAACATGTTCACACGTATCAAGTGCTCTACTAGCCGAGCTACGAAACCATACCAGAAGCTTAGAAGTCTCACATTTGGACCTGGTTGTCCACCCAACCAACTGTGTCGTATGGAATCCACCAAATGATCCAACCGATTGACTGCCCAAGCAGGATTTCTAGATCAGTTCACGCTAGAATCCACCAACGCCACCACTGAGAAATCCCGCTTGGGCATTCAGTTGGCTAGATCATTTGGTGGGTTCCATATGACACAGTTGGTTGGGTGGCTGTGAAATTTCTGAACTTCCGGAGCTGTGTGCGGCAATCCGAAAGACCAATAAACATTTCTTTCTTGAGTAATAAAAGAATCGTGCTGCTCCTGAAAACTACTTTCGTATGACAGCATGCATTTAGGTTTCCTTAGGAGTGCTAAGTGTATTATATCGTCCTTAGTTTCCCTATCAAGAGCCGGCTTCGTTTGTGTCGAAACTTTGAGACCACGGGAAGAGATAGGACATTCCCCAACAAGGATGGGGCAACTGAAGGATTGGTAACTTTTGCTGATCTATTTTTTGAAGCGGAATATCATATTTCCGCACTTTGCAGATGTGTGGACCGATCAATATTTGGCACGCCTGCTTTGAACTGGTGGTTGCCTGGGCTACAATTTGACTGTTATACGTCACCATTATATCACAAACATTGCGGCTGTATTCTGCTGCTTGATGAACTACTGTAATCCTTACTCGTATGTCACCAGTCTCATGCTTTTGTGCATCCGAAACGATGAAACGGTAACTTATGGTCGTGGTCGGAACAGTGTCATTCGAGATAGTCGTATCTACTTCGGTTAGAAGGTCACTTAAGTCACCCGAACGGAGCCACAAAGAACGGACACATGGGATCAGAGAGATGTCTCTGTCTCATCACACTTGGCGATTACACGAGTCACCTACGCATACGTAAACTGTTAATGATTTGGCCACAGTAGTGCATGCCATTCTTTATGGATATACGGAGAGGTCTGTCAAAGTTTAGTCAGCTTTTTCCTGTTATGTACTGCTGTATATCATTATTGTTCATGACGGTATGGTTGTCTCGGTATATACTCGAAGAATGAGGACCAACAAAATCCAAGTGGTATGCACAGTAAAGCATTCCTAGTTTAATGAAGACAGAAGTATTCAACGCTAGTAAGAAGTGATGGATCCAGAACAAGCAATTATGGAATTGTTACCACATATGCGAACACTACATTTTACAGACCAGATTAAAATGCTTTTCTATCACGGTCCTTTTGCCGACTGAAAAAGAAACCAAACTTATCGCTGCTCTAGGATTGGAATAGTTTACAACCAGTGATGATAGGTTATGCAAATTCCAAAAGCATTCCGTTACCTCGCGGACATTACATACTAAACTGGATCTAAGTTGGTAGCTGCCGCGTAAGGATCATTCTCCTACAAGGGCCACTTAGAACCGTCTGAAAAGGTGCCCTTAGGAAAAACTACTGCACATATATATATATATAAAACAGTATAACAGTAGTGTATAATAAACTACCCCGAGTTGTTAATACGTTCGCTCACAACGATTAATGTAACATGCAGCACAATGCAGAGTGGAATTTGCAGTAATCAGACATCGTAATGTTTTGAGTGGGTAGGCTAAGAAATTTCGCGCTGTTAGTCTTTTGGATCATTCACAGATGAAAACTGGGGAACGATTTTTGCGTTATGTTGAAGCGGGAAAGGCAGAACTTTCAATAAGAATCAGTGATGTGATATTCTATTTGCTTTAAGAAGTAAATAGCTTACGCTTACTGATCGGTTCATAGTAGACTCGCGCTGTGTTTTTATTTAGCAGTTCATAGGCACATTTCGGATCATAATTGATGCATGCTGTTCTAGTGCGTATAGGAAGCAGTACCTGTAAAAGAGATTGTTGTGGTACAAGTTACATTTGTCCATTTCTGTAATAAGTTCAAGTAGTCTGAACTGATGTGGCCGAGTCGGCACTGCACACACACAAGATGAATGTGCCAAGGGTGGCAGCTTATAACCTAATCTGATCCTGCTTATATTGTTCAACTAACAGTGGATCCAGCCACATTTGAGTGCCGTTCAAATAACTGCAGTGTATACCGTCGTTTAGAAATCAATCTTGTGAGGCTCAGGATCGTTTGTTAAACCATCGCTTGTGGCTTTTGGAAAGCATAAGATATTTTAGTCCTCATGGGAATCATCACGAATGTGAAGATCTATCGGGATGTATTACTTGAATGACTCGATGCTGCAAAGAGACAACACAATGACTTAATACTTCTTAGAGTGGAAGATCTTCAACAATCAGATGAATCACACTTCAGCTTGACCTTCAATCAGTTGAGGTCTGGACAGTGAGTCATAATGTCAACTAGTACTGTAACCTTGAAAAGTTGTTTTAGCTCTCAAACGCATATCACAAACTGTCTACCAGAACCCACCGATCTTGCAATCAATTCAAAAAGGACATTGAACGCTAGTATCAACGTAATGGATTAATACTTGCAGAACGATTTTAAAATGAATGAACAAAAGTTCCCTTTAAAATTTTGGCCTCAGGCATTTTTGACTGCTGAATTGGTGAGCGCAATACCTTATCCATATCTAACGAAAATGGATGAAAAACAGTTTTCAGGAACACTGTTTTCGACAACTTCTCCTCTTTGGCTGGTACAATTATAATAAGTTAAGTGACGCGTTAGAATGTTGTTGATCAAAAATTAATGAAAGAACAATGTGACTGGATAAATGGTTAACAATACTTCGTTGTGGTTAGGTACATAAACGAGGTCGGTGCTAGGTATTCAATGTTAATCGGGCTGGGACCGTGGTACGGCGACAAATTGTTTCACAGGTTGGGTGGCTGTTTGGTCAAGGAAGCCACAGGGTTTGAACGAATGGTTTATGTACACACAAATTCGGGTGACGTAATCGGATTGCAACCGCCTCGGCTATCGACAGAATGTGGCGTTTAACCTTTCACGACAAGGTGGCCGGGACCTGATAGACGGTAAGAAATACTGTCTTCATGTCTGTTTGTTGACTACAGTCGATAAAGTGGATCAGAATGGATGAATTGATGCGTTTTGTTGTCTCAGATTGAAGCCAATCATGGCAGTGCTCACGAATTCTTTCAGATGAACACCTAGTAGTACGACCTATGTATGCTGAACCACAGGAACAGTCAAATGAATTGATCAAAAAGGGGCAACTTTATTAGGCATGTCATCCTTCAAATTCAGTGGAGCCGCCCGTTTTGAGTGAAATGTGACGACAGAGCTTGCGGCGTAATAAGTCGTGTTGATAGCACTGGCGATTTGACGTGATATCAACTCTGCCGCTGCGTCAGTGTTGAATGGCAACAATAAGTAGACGTTGTTGGGCAACTTTTCAGGACAGGCTTTAGTACTAAGAATCTCCAGTAGATTCTTTAATCCCTCCTCTATCGTGTCATCTATATAGATCCTCTTTGCTCTGTTCGTCAGACAACGTATCAGACCACGGTTGAGGCTGAGCGGTACGTAGCTATGGAAGTGCACGTATTGATCAGTCCATATTTTCTTCCTAAATACGTTCCTCTGTAGTGAACCATCTGGTCTCCGTATCAGTGCCACGTCAAGAAAGGACATTCGACCATTAATTTCTTCCTCCAAAGTGAATTTAATGTTGTTATGAACCTTGCTAAAGATGTATAGTAGTTTCTGCGGGTCTTCTAAACTGTTGTTGTGATCCACGAACGCGGATGGCCCAAGGCTTGTTTATTCGACAAAGCAATTCATGGGTTAAGGATTTAAACAAGACCAGTGACAAGACCACTCATTTGCACGCGATATTCGGCCCCAGACCGTCTCGCCTGCCACAGACGTCAATGCTCAGTTCCATTAAATAGCAGGAACCATTATGGGCGATGCTGCACTCTGCTGCTTCTTCCTGCATTTTTCCTGTGGTTCGTACGATGTCAAACTATATGCTCTGCTCCTACTACGGAATAGCCGCGATATGCGTAGTATAATACGATCGCTTATCTTTACTTCATTGTCTACTACGCAAAAAATATCTTCTCCACATCTTCGGTAATAGCTTGTTTCTTTAGTAACATCAACCAACTTGTTGTTTTCGAGCATACTCAAAAAGATGTCGGCAAGAACTGATTCGAACGGAGAGCTCACAGCAACACCGTCAACCTGACGATATGGCTCTCCGTTAAACTGAAACTCAACATTACTTGTGCGAAACAATAGTAATTCTTTAAGACCTTTTACGGGCAGTTCAAATTTAATCTGGTAGCTCTCGATTTAGTCACGTGCAAAATTAATGATTTCTGTTGATATTACGTTAATAAATAACGACGATACATCAAGAGGCAAAGTTTTCTTGTCCGTTGCGTTAAGGTTTGTAGAAGTGTCCACGAATTCGAAAGTGTCTTTTAAACTGTACGTAATTATTTCTTTCTTCACTGGTTCTAGAATTTCTACTAACTACTGTGCAGTCGCGTGGTAAAGGGAGTTGCACATGTCGGTCTGAGTGGTATTTCGTTTTTGTGTATCTTAGGCAGACCGTATAAGCGCGAAATACGAGAACCTGTCGGGCATATACGATCAAATACATAGGTGCTAATGGAATCAGCTTGTTTCATTCTGCGCAGCGTGCTTGGTATTCTCTTTTCGATTGCTATGGTTTTATTTCTGCCAATCTTTTCAATACGAAATTTTGTTCTATTCGGCAAGAAGTTTAACACTTTGGGGAAAATGTATACATTTTACAGATTGTTGTAACCAGTGCGATTAAACAAAACCCGAAAAGCAAAAGCAGTTTGTTGCAACGAGTGAAGAACAAGAGTCATGCACTTGTCATATCTGGCCCTCACTCATTTTTGTCCAGCCCTGTAAATAATCACACATATTTACTGGTTTTCTAACACAATTTTGATGTGGTTTAATCCCTTGAGTAATTCTTTTTGCAGACTACTTGATAGTGTTTGGTATGGGATGTTTTCTTTAATTCATTAGACTGAACGAACATTGTGTGACTTTGTTGAAGGTGCACTCATCATCGTCATCATCATAACAGCCATGAGCCTGACCAAAAGGTACTGTGGCTCGGGCCGCCGCTCACCTCAACAGTGACGTGGAATATCCTAGAAGAAAACGTTACTGAAAAGAAGACTAAGCGGAAGAACTAGAAATGGTATGAATACAGGTACGTCATTGACTGCGACACATCGCCATCTCGGATAGCGTCTCTAACCAGCGGTTTGGGTGATCACGAGGACCCCATCCAGGCAGGCGACACCTACCCACTTTGCTCAATGGAGCAGTCAAGGTCATCATATTTCGTGACCATGTTGTTGATTAACCACCACGCGGTTTTACCCAATTGTTGGTGGTCTCAGCATATAATGCTCGGTACGGTAAACGATCAGATGACATACGGAGTACGTGACCCAGACAACGCAAGCTGTGTACCGTGATTAGTTGACCAATAGATCGCGCATCCCGAGTGTTCCGGAATACGCGCCGGCGAACTGCCACATTGCTCACGCGATCAGTCCACTTAATATGGGCCAATTGGCGGAGACAACGATGGTCAAACACAGCAAGTCTGTTGATATCTTCTTTGTGAACAGGCCACGTTTCCGAACCATAAAGCAAAATGGAGCCCACACAGGCATTATATACCGTTCCTTTTAGCGACAACCGGACGTCTTTCCGACGCCACAGATGACGCAGTTTGGCAGAGGCAACTCGTGCCTTCGCAATCCTCGCTGATATCTCATCAGCAATATTACAGGCTGACGAGATGGTGAAAAGTCATACAGGCTCTAACAAAAAATGTTAATTCCAACCACAGTCCCTCTACCGTTCGATAAGAACACTGTGGATATTCTATGGTGATAGAACCATTTTGTGTGTGATGAAACCACCATGTAAACCAAACTGACTGCGCTCGTTTTTATGGAGCTAAATGGTTCCACATTGAACACTAAATGAAACACATTGTTTACTGACAGCAATACAACAGTGGTTCATTATGGTGCTTGAGTACCACACAATGATTAAAAGTAGTCGTAGGTTAGGTGTAAGGAGCAGAGGGTTAAAGTCAACTACACAAGTCCTCGTAAACAATCAGCGGTTAAAACACACATATGCACATACATTTTGAGCCGATGAGTTGGCTTTAAAGAGTAAGTTACTAATGTACATGGCAGATGCATAACATTATTACCAATACCGTATTGTAGAAACGGTGTGTGAGTAGTAGTTGATTTTCGCTAACCACAGACCATGCTGCCTTGTTTTTTTTAAACTTTCTTGGCGCAAGTTATCCTAACGAGAATGGATCCGACGACAGTTTTGCTTTTTTTGTACGCGCTTATTAGTAGACTTGTGAATGACACGTTACAGTGTTTCGTTCAACGTAAAACAACATGTCCTAAAAGCACACAGGTGTAGTTTGGTCAAAAACCTGTTTTATATATCCAAACCTACTTACACGTCGGGTAGACTGTAAGTAGAACATGAGATTCTAAGTGAAACTTTACTAACAAATATTAATTAGGGAAACTCCTTGCAGGCTCGTGAAAGAATGAACGAGTGGGGTTAATCAATTCAAGCGGATCAAACTATATTGTATTGTATTTATTTTTAATTGGAAAAGGGATCGTTTGGCGAACGATATTAAGTACAAGTTGAAGTCTGCCCTACCCAGTACGTTTGCGGCTCCGCAGTCGTGCCCGGTTTATATCGCCGAAAACCAGTTCTATTCATTCACGAATGCGGTTCGCCAACCTGTTTTATCTTTCCCGCTGTGGATCATTTCACTTGCAGTCACAGTGATGTTTGTATAGACAACAGATGAGCAACTGTCTCTTCGCATCGCAGAACATTCCCTGAATTAGTCAACACAATTGTTAACAATAATACTAAACTGGAGAACGGATCGCTCGAAATCCCGTGCCATGGATTGTTAAGAATCTCATGACAACAGACCACCAAGTTGACTGGTTTTGTTCGTTCAGGATACCGTTACGTAACCGGAATCCGATGCTACTAGACTTCAGCAAACCTATGGTGATCCGAGCTCATCCGTTGTGTGTGCGAAGCTAGCTGAAACGATCCGTTTGATTCTTGTGCTCTTGGTTGCACAATACTTGGTGAAAATGCATATGTGTCCACTCACGTTCTGTTTCTGTTTGTCTGATCTATACAGTATAATTGTTTTGCTTTTGGGACTGACTGGGGTGAATACTGACACCTCTCAACACATATCTTCCTTCACCTCTGATGAACGGACAGGATGGATAGTCTGTGACTTTTGCTGTCACGCCTCAATAACTGACCTTACTTTATTGACAAAACAGTCAAACAGCAGTAGTGTTTATGCCTGTCTCAGACTGAGTCACGTAATCACCGGGCAGGGGAGACAAACGAGGTTTTCCCAAGTCAGTAAGAGTCAGTCAGATTTAAACGCGTTAATTGAAGGCGTGAAGATGTAAGCTATGAATCCTTTGGAGGACAGTAAGCAGGAGAATAGATGTTAACGGAACAATCAAGGGAGTGCTATTGTAAACAGGCCTACAAATTTCGTATATATTTAAATCCCAAATTTGAGATTGGTTACTCCGGGCAGTATCATATAAACTGTTAAGTAATACCTACAGTAATGCATACTGAAGAATCCGTTCTCCTATGGTCTGTTCCCAAACCAGTCATATGTTTATAGCATTTGCTTGTCTTGGAGCAAGCTTGGCAAATGAATCAAAGATCTGTCGGCCCTCTACTTCTATAGTATTTGTTACTATCAAATGTCACTCCGTAAATGAGAATTAGTTCCATAAAACAACTATCCAAAGATATCTGCCACCTGAACATTATCCCACTCAGCTAAAGTTATTAATGTATGCCGGATTTTTCTACAAAAGGAATTAATAACAACAGGGTGAAAATCATAAAATTTCATTGCGTTCATACAAGTTCATACACATTAAGGCGTCGTTCGCTCGCTTGCAAAGATTACGTCATATTGATTGAATGCAAAATTGCAATGACATACTTGTGCATCTGTACACACATCACTTAGAGTGTTACAGTCTATTGGTTATCTTAATCTTCTACACCATTTTTTAAAATCCGAAACCTGTTCGTGTTTTAATAGTTAGTGATTCTTAGAGGTCTTTGATTAGTTGTTCCTTTGGAAACACGAAGCCCTTCCTACCGGTTTATTTAAGGTCTGTGATGACTGGTGATCGACGAGGTCGGCTCCCCATGCGTGGCCACCAATTAGCTCACCAGTACTCATCGGATCGGAAGATCACATGCACTCGTTCGATTACGCTAAGTATGTGTACGAAGGAGATTGTCACAAGTTGAACACTGCCCACAGTTGCTCGTAACATTCGTATATATTTCGAAAACATGTGCTTGTTTGATGTATTACTAGCCGACCCCAACTTACTGTATATCCCTGCCCAGATCGCGAGTTGACTTTTGATCCTGGTGCTTACGAGGCGAGCTTGAGTTGACCACAAGCAATAGCTCACTCATCACCTATGAAAGTTCGACTACTATCTTTTGTAGAGTTTGTTTCTTGGTTATTTCGAACAGACACACTAACTAGCCTGTCAATATTAATCCGTTGCTCCGGTTTCGGGACTTTTCGGTCAAGATAAAACCACACACTCCGTTGAACGTATTTAGTACTACTTTGGTTACTAATAAGTAAGCTCGAGTTAGAATTGTCTTTCATTTTACCGAATCGATCTTTTGCATAGGTGAAGTTGTTAGGATAGCACTCAAAACGTTGAATTCATAAACGCAGGGTCTCAACGCATGTCTCGGTTCAGACTAGGATACGTGCTGAGTCGAGCCGTGACTCTTGCGCCTCTTTCCAAAATAAATTAGTAGAACAGCCTGCCTGAATTAGAAAGCTATTACCACATGTGGGTAACACTCAATTCGTAACCGTCTAATGCCATGATTACCTCTCTTGGTTTGACACATCCTGCTGGCATGGTGTGCTGTATGGGTCCGGAGGGAAACGTCGACTGTTGTCAGTCTCACATTCTGGTATTCTGACCTTAATGCATTTATCATACGGATAGTATTCATTCTTCAATCGTTTAGTGGCATTCAAATCTTTACTTTCTCAGCTTCTAGACACTTTATCCTCCACACCACCTGAGGTCTTGAAAGAGGACCAAGATGCTGTGACTACGTTACAAGACACTGTGGACTATCTGTACACCGGACCGCTGTCAGTGGACCAAAGTGACGTTGAAGCAAACGAACTGGTACGATTGCTATGCAAACCACACATCCGCGCTCTTGCTGAAGCCTATACCGAGGTAGCCAGTCGGCATTATCATATGCCTGAGTTGCCCGACTCGGCTATCTATGCAATTTCCGGTGGAGGAACTTACGGAACCATAGCTAGTTTGCTGGCTAGCCGAGCATCTGTTATGCCACCGAGTGCACGAAGTGCGGCTGACTTGGCCGGATCAGGACCGCCAGCAAGCACTCTAAATGCATATAACGAATCGAGACCCACTCTCGGGGGAGCAGCGAGCACTCCAGGACTAATTGAGATGCGCAAAACAGAGGCCACGTTGACAGGAGGAGGCGTTGGTCCGGCCTTACCACCTGTTGAAGGAACTATGAAGATTATTGGATTTGAGAAGAATTTAGGAGAAGATCTGGTAAGTTGAACAACAAAGCTGGGGATATTGTATTGAACATATCTTCCTGTTTGTTATTTGTTTGAGTGATCGATTGCAAATTTTTTTCGTTGATGCACTTCGCATACGTTCTCACAAGATAATAGTTTCTAGTTGCCAGATCCTAGCTACGTTTATCTGTTTGTCACAGTTGCTTTGGAAACTCTTTGACGGTTTGCCCTCACCTACTTTCTCTCCCATGATTGTGTTTTACAACTGATGACCGCGACTCATAACTAAGTTTCCTCTGTAGAGTCACTCAGGTGACAAACAGAAAATCCATCAGAGCTTGTCTCGTTTTGTTGTGTTACAAAAATGTTGGCACGCATTTACTCGTAAAATGTATCACTCCTCGGTGCCAGTTTGAAGTCGTCTCGGTCTGCTTACTTCGATACGGCTAAGAACACTTTCCAGCATAATGTGTATCACCGTTATCATGTTGACGTTCAATGTAGGTTGTACTAGGCGGAATTCGAAGGTCACAACACCAAATTCACTGTTCACCCACAGTAAGGCGGAGGATAGGGCAGTAGATTGTTTACTGTGGATCATTGTTGTTTCTCAGGCTGGGAGTCCCGTGACTCACACAGTCTCCGGTTGGAAACATTGGGCAGTGAGCGTGTGGACGAACTTGCTCTATCTTGGTTTTCTACGGACAACATGCACACCATGCTGAGTCGATTAACTTATATGGCTAATATGTATGGTGCGTACTTTGCACTTTTAAAGTACAGTGTTGTTACGATAATGAGTTGACACTTCTCTTCGTTGTTGCTGCGAGGTTGACTTTGGCCGTTGACCTGTTCACGCGAAAGGTGCGTTGAATTTCTTGTCGCTGTTAGCATTGTCACTTAGCCTGTAGTCAGTAGGTTGGTTGCATGATAAACACCGCTGTTTGTTGACATGTGTTTGTGAAATTTTTGATCTCACCACCCGTGACTTAAGTACAGTGAATACGCGGTCTACGTTGGCTGAGTCACACACTCCGTATATCAACGGAGTGTTTGCGTATCATGTGCTTCTAAATGCGGCTGCTGACTGTAGGAAGAAATCGCAGTGGCCGGACGATGACGTGACAATGGAATGTGCAAGGCTTAGCTTCCTCGCCGAGCAGGACTGGAAGATACCGCATGCCAAGTTAAAGACTGACCCAGTGTGTGCAACAGCGGTTGAAGACGCTCTCCAACTTTTCACTAATTGATAACCCGTATAGTAAGAGTGTTGACTTTTCTCTATGGCTTCGTATCGTTTTGTTTGCCTATTTGCTTACTCATTCATAATTATGAGTTTATTCGCCAGTCAGTCGCTTCGTGGAATACCGTTAAGACCTACATCAGACCGAGCTGTCATACACATGGCTACTGCCCAAAGCTGAAAACAAATGAATATTTAGGGGCAACAGAAGACCTGGACACTAACCGAGTTCAGTGGCTCGAATGGTATTTATGTATGACAGAGTTGTTTATGAAGTCAAGTACTTGTTGATGTGACACGAAGTGGTCTATAGCGAAGCGGTTGTCGTCGGAATCGTTGGGCTTTTGCAAGTTAGAGAAGGTTTAAAATTCCAAACTCTGCGTTGGACAGTTTACAAAGAGTACAGAGCGTAAGGAATAATAACAATGATAATAACGACAATAATAATTTTACAATTCGTCAAAGGAATTGTGGGCAATGCGTTCGATTGACCCGGCCGCAAAATACCAAAATAGAAATTGACCGGAAAATATAACGGCACTCCGTTGGTTACGATGGGCATGTGTAAATACGTACATACCAAGTTGTTCCGAATCCTGGTTAGACAATGGCAGTACGGCGACAGGATGTGAAACCGGGTGCAAACCGGAACAACGAACGATAAAGACCGTCTCACGAAAGTTCTATACGCAACCGAACTCTGGGTCATACGACGACCAGCGACCATGAATAAGGCCTGAATATCCTTCACGCCAATCACAATAATCAACCAAATGAATTGGAGGATTGCGTCAGGCGCGCAGAAGAGAGAACGCACGGAACGCCCCGTCAGAAGCAGGGGTGAACTGAAAGCCATAGAAGGTTAACTCATCCTGTCAGAAGCTTGGGGAAATTTTACCCTCTCAGAAAGTTCGTACAGTACCACCAAAATTCCTCTAGGAATCGCGCGTCGACAACTACCATGCCCTCAGCCGTTTTTTGTCTTGGTATAATAAGCTGCTACCCGTTGCAACGCTCACACTCATAAGACCGACATGAAGACCTGAGATGACAGGCACGCAAACGACAAGAAAGTAAACTTGGTACGAGCAGCTTTTTAAGACTTACATTTCCTGTTCTTCTCAAGCCACTAACATGTCAGCAGTGCCTCCGGGAGAGAAAGTCGTTTAATATGATCCTCATCCGCTCTCCTGACGACGCTGAAAAGCAATTCCCCGTCGTCCTCTTTCGTGATACAATGATGAACTTCATTTTGGTTGTTTTTTTGCACTTAGCAAACCACTCATTCTAAACTGTCACTTCACTCGAGTAAATGAGATTATCCCATCCCAAACTACTGCCCCAAATATATTGTGACACGAATCTGGCCAGTAAAATCAGTGGGGATAATAGTCCTGAAGGATCGGGGCTGTGGATGAGATAGACGATACAGTCACACTGCGCGTTATTGGGGCATCCCGATTTAGGAAACGCAAATAAAACATGTTAGAGAAGGAGCCTAATCTAACTCGAGCACATTTTCGTTAAGCTCAGGATCGTCTGCAAATTGCGTGATGCACGAGGACCATTCCGAATAGAGGTAGACGCTGAGCACGCAAGTGCCGAAATCTATATCCTCATTTAGACAATAAATGATAAAGTTTTGAGCAAATTATCGGGTTTCAACAACACAATCCATAAACACCGGGTGATCGTCAACACAGAAAATGTGAATTACTGTGTGAGAAACATTTTGGTTGAATTCCTATCCAAAACCCTCCACTGTCTTTCCAACTACCCCATAAGTTAATGTTTCAGTAGCAAACAACAGTTTATCCAACTGGGCTTTTGACACTTGGTCAGTGTGGCCAAGGCTGTCTCTGTCTTCTTGACCTTGAGATGACCAGATTCAGACAGAAGCATGAAACACTTGGCAATCAATCTTTTTGCTTTCCCTACACAGACGTGTAAAAAATACAACAAACCTTGCTGATTATCTGCAAGCTTCCTTTCACACTATGCTTATGAATGTGTCTCATGGGATGCAATGTCTGATGTTACATTCAGTAAGTCAAATCAAGATTGCCTGTGGTATGTCCATATCGCATGTGTACGACTGACCCAAGTTAATTCGACTTTACGATTAATAGAGCGAATAGTGATGCGATATGCACCTTGTTCTATTTCTCTTTCAATCCTTTAGTATACCTCATAATACTTAATCAAAAAACTCAGATATTCGGTTCCCTTAATTCTCTTTTTACTCCCACTTACGATCCGGTGACTTGATTGTAAGATGTGGCCACTTTAATGTTGAGTGCCACAGTTTTATCATAGTTTTTTTTAGGAATTATGTTCCAATCCTCCTCTCTCCTTTATTTCTTAGCCATGATTATTTCTCATATATCATTGTGTATGTGGGTGACGATAGTGTTGATAAAAACCCACCGATCACAATTTAGCATCCTCTTGTCCTAAACCTGTAAGTGTTGAGGCTGATCAGACTATAGGCGGCTTCAGAGCTCACCGGCTGTTTACAGGCCACACTTTGAAATCTAACTTTACTCCATGTTAACAGCCACCTCAATTCATCTGACTAAAAAAACGGTTAATAATGCTTGAATGGCATACGACACAGCCTAAAGAACTGTGTGTACCGCTAACATTTTTAAACTGAGCCTAACATGAGAACTAATCGTTACATTCAAACGTTAGTTACATGTTCACAAAACCGGTTCATTTCTGTTCAAACACAGGGTATTACAGTCGTTCAGCAACAGTACATGTCAGCACATTACGGTTTAGTCAAAGAGTTGGTTGTAAAGCGTATCCTGACCGCTTCTCGTATCGAACAACAAGGATTGCTGCATGAGGGTGATGTGATCCGTGAGGCGAACGGTGTGCCTGTTGACACACCACAAATGCTACAACGCGTATTACGAAATGCGGTCGGAACGGTTACTTTGAAGATAATTCCCGGTTATCAGTCGACGCCCATTTCTTCTCAGGTTAGTGTTTTCACTTACTTGACTTTTCTGTGTCAATTACCCTCATCCAAAGAAGTAAACGCAATTGACAAACTCAAGTGTACCTGTTATATAGACCGTGGGGTAAATGCTTCAGTTTTATCAACCGACTGAAGCAATTTGTTAGGATGTGCTAGTTTGGAGTGACCCTGTTCACAGACCTACTTATTAGTAAGGATTTCAATTTTGAAACATGAATTGAGGTCTAGTTTTCGCAGTTTGGCTGGAGATTGTATTTAGCATAGAAGTCACTGTTCTAAAAAAAAATATGCTGCACATTCCCCATTATTTGTTATCGCCTCACACGTGATAATTTCTTTGTTCTGAGACTCAGCTATGTTGGTTTCTTGTCGCAGTATATATACCGCTTGCAAAAAATAAGTTGGACAAACAGACAGTAATGATATTTCTCATCTCTTCTCTGAAGGTAGTCGTTTCGTTCGCGATATGTATTTTTGGATAAAAATCGTTTGATATTTTCTAACCTTTTTTATATCCTAACCTTGGGGTTGAATAACAGTGCATCATGAGAGATACACGTAGTGTTCCTAGATCAATCATACGTACTGTTAGATCTGATGGTTGGAACATTGTTCCAATGGTTGACTTCATATGCGCCTAAACTCGATCGGAAACAGGGGTCGGTGTGTCCCGAAAGGGTAAACTAGAGTCTAGGATCATCGAGGTTTGGTCGCTTTCATTATCCACAGCAATGCAATAACTGTCACGACACCCTGCTACTGAAGATGTAGAACGTAAATGCGGAGGCAGGCCATAAACACTGGTGGAAGCATTTTACTAAGTTGAGCGTCTCATTACAACCTTGACTCTGTTCAAAATTGAGCAGAGAGACTGATAATTCGTGTGATCCATATGAAAATTGTAACGGACAACCGGAGGAGCAGACAGGCGTTGTATTCAAAAGTGTATTACGTGACAAATAACCATAGTAAAATAATCGAAAGGTGTAATAATACAGGGACAACTCAAGTCCGCGTTCAAATGCAAATATACTCCTTGTGCGATTGACTGTCCGTTGATCTGAGATCTTTTTGCACGACGATGATGTAACGATCTGAAAAGTAAGCGAAGCAACCGTGTACGATGTATCTATTCAAATTCAATTCGTGTTCGCTTAACTGGTTTCGGTCGCGCTTTACAATATCATACGATCACGTTGGGTTCCACTGACATATGGAAAACACTATGGACAACCATAGTGAAGACCTACTTGACGCACCACTTGGACATTTCAGTAGTGGATCTTGGTGGGCCTTGTGGATCAATAAGTCTGGGTTCGCAGTTCACACGCGTGAAATTGTCACATAGAATAGATTAATAGGTGACCGGTATCACTCAACTTTGATTATACCTGTGTTTCAATACTGCTCTCTCTACATCTACGTGTAAGTGGTCGTCAAATTAGCGAAAGAGGTAAGCCAATGAGACTCGGAAACGTAGTAAACGACGGGAGGATGATGTAAATGTGCTACAGAATCCCCTGCTATCTATAGTTATCAAATAGGTTAACTGAATTTGATACCGAAGCAGTGCAACATCATACATGCGTCAGAGAGTTAAGGATGGCATGACAATGTATAGATCATAGCCGCTACCCTGGCTATCACTGTTGCCGGAGCAAAATCCGAATGAATCTATTCCATATTGGTTATTCCGTATAAACAACCAATTTCTGAATGGTGAAATTTTATTCTAGATGGCAAGTACTTCAATTTTAAGTCACTTTTCTTGTGAACAGCATGAAGAGTAATGTGTAGGCGGTTATTTCAGCCAAAAAAAGAATGACCAAGTATTTAACGGAGGACACTTTGAAAGTGACATGTTTTTACTGAATAAGTGTTGTTTATGCCCGTAGACGAGGAAGGGACTTGTTTGACAAACGGTATTTTCCTAAGTATTGTGTTATACTTCTTATACCTATTCCTTACGATAATTTATTTGGAAGAAACATAGATATATGTTTTTCTCACTCATTTCTAGCTCTTCCTACGGGCTTATATCTCATACAATCCCAAAACTGATAATCTGATCCCTTGCAAAGAGGCTGGACTACCTTTCAACGCTGGCGATGTGTTGCAAGTTTTGAAACAAGAAGATCCCTATTGGTGGCAGGTGATTGTTTTTTTTTACTTCTCATATCTGATTGAGTTATCGGATGTAAGTTATCAGGGACGAATAGATAAAACTTTTATGAAAGAACGAGCAGTGTGATTGTTGTCATTTTTCTTACGAAAAATTTAACAATGCGGGAGAAAGTCAGCGACTGTATACTAATAATTCATGGGTAACAGTGCTGAACCTTTTATGACTAGTCAGAACGTTACAGTATATGAAATGATTTTGGGAACCATCGTAGTTCCAACAAAATCTTGGTCGGTTTTCATTCCAGAAATTCCATTTGTGCTGAAATGAGTAGAACCACATAACAATATCTTTATTACCTAGACAACCTTAAACCAGCAGTAATTAAAAGAACTTTACAACAGGTTTGAACTAATCATGAAGCATCGTACATACCACCAGCATTCGTTTTGTCCAGAAAAATTGTGTGACTTCGGAAGTTCTTCATCCAACTCTGTAAGTTGCGGGCATTCGGCGATCAATGCTAAATATGATCTGTTGCATCTTGTACTGAATGAGTAGGTTCCAGCGACTGAACAGTACTGATGATCAATGGCGCATTTCTTTATTGTGACCCAGTCACATCCTGTGGAATGTAGTATTCATAGCAAGGCATGTTAGTCCATTGTCATGTAGAGGTTACTGGGCGTTGCATCGGCTGTTCGACGGTTGCCAAAAAATTGTCGGCGCATCTCATATCGAACTGAGCAGGAAAACAAAATTGAGAAACAGAAAGAACTCTGTGGAAACAGGATGACTAAAGAAATCTCATGTTACAAAGAGAGCTGATGCATTCCATCGGAGAGGGATACTGCGTACGAAAAATGTGACAACTACCCAGTCATATGCTATACATCATTAATCAGAATCTGTTGCATTTACGGTTACAGGCTGTATCACGCATATGAACGAAGAGACGAATTCACTAAAGTTGCCTCGGTAGCTTGTGGTCGATGGGTTTCCTTCTTAACGGAACAAGTGACATAAAGTACTGAACGAAAAACAGACGCCCATTTTTTTTAGGATGGCACACCATGTGCATTCTTCTGCTAGATTATACAATGGAAGCTTTATTTGGTTATAAGATTATGTCATAACAGTCATACGTCCCATCTGGCAGAATTGTGCCTTTCACCACACAACATTAAAGAGGTTGGGTTGGTCTGCATGTGGCTCTTACCTAAATGCCTTAGGTAACGTATACGGTTCAAGCGCAAAAACGGGCGAAGTGTTCAGAATTAAGGAGTTGGAAACTGTTGGTTGGGAAGAATGGTGAAAGCCAATAAACTTTTAGATGCTGGCTAGCCAATTATAATACATTGTAAATAGTATGGGTATAACCAAACATCTAAATAATATCAGAAGGATGTGTAACCAAAGTGTAATGCAAATAACAGACAAATATAACCGGTGCACTTACAGCAAAAGGTTCGGACAAAATACACAGATGTAATCCGGGAGTGTGTTAGCGGAGTGTTGGGTGGAATCCTAAAGATGTCAACGTAGGGATCTACAGGATGGAAACACTGTGTAGCCCACGGAGCACTGTAGCTGTGGTTTGTTCACCGGCGTGCGAGAAACCCAGATGAGTTGTGTTCACATGTGTGTAAGGTCTCGTTGTCTTGTCAGCTCCAATGAGGACTCTGGGTTGAATCGCGTGTCATAGCCTAATATCCGAGGTGAGGTTTGTCGTACGTGTGTGTGCACGTGCCTTTGACTACAGTGGTGTTGACACACTGTGAGTCGTTCGAAGTCACTGCGGTTGCGTACGCTTAAGGGTAGCTCAGCGGCAGATGTGTGCGCATAACATTCAGGCCAAATGCCACATTAAGTCTGCCCATGCGTATGACCTTGACCAAACAACGATGTGCTGCTACAGACTTTAAAAACTCCCGAGGATTAGCAACCAGAGGAGATTTAGGTCTTTTTTAATTGAAATGCCTATATTCCGTTAATCTCTTAAAATCTAGATTCATACTATGGCATTATAACCGTTTAATGCTCGATTTTTTGCTGTCCCATTGCGGATGATTTAACTGTGCTTGGAGAATAACAACATTTATATCAAACATTGCGTTCCCCAATTCTACTTTTTTTAAATTATACAAGCGAAGTAACTGCTTTAGAAACTTGCTGTTATTGTGAATCACCCTATAGTTGTCTCACACAGTACAACAGCCGATTAAATATATGAAATAATGTCATTCATCTTCTTCAGACTGTTATTGCGTTTAGGCAACCACTTCGTTCGCAGTTGGCAGTCGTTCGATCTATCGCCATAGCAATCAGTACGAACTTCATTGACAAATAAGCATAGAAATTTCAGTATATATGTGGCCCGAGCTTTTTGGTATCGACTTGATCGATAAAAATGCAAATAAGTGTGGGCTGTTTACAAATGCATTCACTGTTCTCGTCTCTGTTAGTTTTCTGGCCTAAAAGTGTTTCTTCTATCATGCTTTTTCAATGGGTGTCACGCCCTTGTCTCCAAATCTCATCCACAGTAAGCTATGACAAACACCTGACCAGATTTCACTACACAACCGTGTTGTGTTGTCTCACATCGTGTTGGTTTACGAGTCGTGGGTTGGCTTCATTTCACACATTGTCTACAGACCTACTCTTGCATGTTGGTTTTTGGTCAAGCCCCTTCAACCACACAAACCCGAGCCGTTCGGCTACTTCCAACTGGAAAACGACAAAGCAGCGAACAGGGCTGGTTTTCTGTTTCACCATCAGGCTGATTACAGTGTACTATATGTTGTCCGACAAAAAACCCCACAACTGCACCGAAGTTGCTCATTACAAGAGACGTCACTTTTTTTTTCAAACAACTTGTTCTGACAGGTGCAGCTTCTGGCCTCCACTGTATGGTATTTCGTCACTGCCCCATTTGCATTAACTACAAGCCCATCCTTTTGTTTAAACTTATCAGGATCTTTGACATAAGATTAATGCAGTTTAGTCCATACATAGATTGGTAAACATGCCAGTCAAGAAAAGGATTACTATTATAGCCCTCGACAACTCTACAGTCTAACCAGTCCCAAGCCTGTTCAGTCGGATTAAGGCCTGATGATCGAGGTGGTTTTTACTGTTCGACAGACGTGTAATATTGTGTTGTATCTTTGCCGGATCCCGTCACTGCTGGTTTCACTCGGTTGAGGTTTTGTTATACATATTTGTTTAAATAGATCATCGTTGCATCTTCACGCCTAGGTGCGATCGGCTGGTATGTGTGGTGCATACTAGGACTCATCGGTCCGGACAACTTTGGTCCACTACCGCAAATGCTAGGCGCTGCGTCCCAAAGCTCACAACAGTCTCTGTTGTCTGTGGCTTCCGTTTGCAATGTGATATGAAAATGTGCCTTCTGAATTAGTGTAACCTCCGTTAGGATGATACTCCGGAAAAGCACTAACTCGAGACAAAATTGGAGTTGTAAACGACCTAGCTCTAGTTGATCATGATGAGAATTGATTTTCTATTTATGTGGTGAGTTTTTGTCCACTAACTTCTTCACGTTTCACATCTTTGATTGCAAGACAACATGATATACCGTTTGCTATACCGTCTGATATACCGTCTGATATACCGTCTATACCGACCACAAAAGCATATATTTGAAATGGTGTAAAGTCACGCAGACCAGGGACCTAAGGCCAGACAATAACGGCCACAGAGTCCATACATATGAGTAGCGAGTCAGAAGTAGTCACGAAGAGGCAGAAATTGAAATTACAGGTTTTGAGTCGTCAAGTGGGGACGTGATGACGATTAGCGATGGTCGAAACAAGGGCCATATATACTGCCCACTGGATGCGGGTCCTTCTTGTCGAGCAGTTCATACAAAATTAGTCACCAGGGTAAGACCGAACACCAAACAAAGAGAGGTATTGGATTGCTGGATCGGTTGCAGTTACACGGTTGCTGTTTTGAATGGTGAATTCGACTGAGGTAACCTGTTGGCTTTCACTGTTGTCAGATTGAACATCTTGTAGACGCAACGTGGTGGACAAACCCGGAGCTAATGGTCCAAGTACTCACTAGCATTTTGTGGCCTCGTCCCTGAACCAGCCGTGTTGTTCCGTTTCCTGTCAACATGTCTTATTTGACCATCTTATCTGTGGTAACGGCAACTTGTTGCATTATCGAGATCGGTGTGGACGGTTCGTTCAAAAATGTTGTTTGGGTTGAGCTGTTCTGTTCTCTGGAAACCTGCTTCGTCCTGAAAACCGATGCGTAGGCCGTAGGCGTGACAACGGGCACAGGCTGCAAAGTAGTCCGGAAGATTGCCCTGCACTCCAAGATTATAGCCACTAAGAGTCCCACCAGTGTTTGTGCACGTTCCGTGTAGGTCTTGTGTTTGAGGTAACCCAACGTCGTAGAACATTACTAGCAGACCAGTCATCTGTTGATATTTGCAGCCGACCACTTCTTTGCACACATTATGAACACTGCCGGCTGTAACGGACTTTTTCATCAGCCTTCGAGCTGATTTACAAGTAACCGCTCGCCTACTCACATGCCTTGCATTAAACTCGTTAGTGGTCTCATTTACATTTCCAACAAAGGCCACATAAATAAAAGTTCAATACGCTGTTCAGTTGTCAAATTACCGGCATGCCATTCACTTACTTGCGTTCCGAAACTGCGATCTGGTTCCAACATAATACACTGTTGTGCTCGACTGCCGTCCGGCAAACTGGATTGAAAAGAGTGTGACCTAACATAACTCAACTTGACAAAAGTGAGACAGCCAGACACACAGGTCGACTTAGTCAGCCCAGGGCTCACAAATCCGACTTATCTTCAGTGAAACGAAAGTGTCGAAAGTATCAGAAGCATCTACACCTACAGTCCGCCAGCTAATCGCTTGTCACACCGACCACTGTTTGCCGACGCTTCGACCGATTGGCGCAAGGTGCGAGGTGGACAGATGATGACCTGGCGTAGGCAAATGAAATCGTTCACGAAGACGTTGGGCACTGTAGATCGGGTTCGTCTCCTTGGCTGGAGCCATCGCGACTCACAGAGTCGATGGCTTGAAACTTTAGGTGAGATGGCGGCTAACCGAGCTCAGTGGCGTGAGTGTTGTCGTTGTTTGTCAGAGTTGTTTGTGAAGTAAGTGCACTTAATGACGCAGGGCAGTGAAAGCCGTAAGGAAGCTGTCTCGCAGATGACGCCTTACTTTCACTTACAGCTTGGTTGTTTGTTTGCAAGGTGTAGGCGCCTTGATGTTGTATGTTTGAATGTAGACGTAGCTATTTTTAGTGGCTAGGTCCCCTCCCCTTTCCCTTTCTTTTCTTCTCTCTTCCTATACAGCGTTTGCTTTTTATTCTTCTTCATGGTCGTGTGGCAGTTAAGCATCAGTGTGAATCACTGATGTATTGCTGTCTGTGATGATTATGATGATGATGACACCCACAGTTCAAACAGTCATAGAGAAGTCAGTTTTCGAGCAAACACGATACTTGTTGGGGGGGTCGTTAAGCCCCTCACACCACCCTACTCCGCTCTGTTAGATCAGTACTCACATGTATCAACATGTGACCAGTCTTTTAATGATTTGTAAATCAGTTTCGTTCATGAGTACTGCTTCTTATTACCTGTACTTCGGTGAAGAAATGATTGTGATGGCACAATCGGTGACAGAAATATCGTAATTTTACTTTGTCCATTTACACTCACCGGCGCGTGCTGGTCCTTAGCTCAGCGTTGTCTTTCAAGCTGTGAAATGCTTACAGAGGCGTGTGTGAACAGGGAGATGTTATCGATGGTGGATCGTGGTCGCCCAAGCATTGAGCCGATGGCGTCGAGCGACTTCACTGGAATTGCGCGTACTCTCCCACCCTACTCACATTCAGCTAATCTGGGGTCTGCTGTGCCTGTTCGCTCATCCGACTCGGTTAGGGAACGTGGCCTTTCACTAGGTTCTTTGGTCTGGACTTGTGATTTTGGTGCCTGGACAGAGTTCCGAGACATTTGGCACAGATAAGTAAGCTCGCACAAATAGTGGTTATACAACGGCGGTTTACCCCCTCCTTATAACTTGGTGACGGGTCTATCGGAAGCCTGTACACAGTTGGGTCGTCACGTGACTGTTGGGTCCTTGTTTGGATCGGAGCGGTCTGAAAGCACATACTTTGTTTACAGTGATATTTGGTTTTTCCATAAGCCGGTTTTCCGTAGTTTCGAGAATAACCTGTACCTGTGAGTTGTTCTGAATTCAAATCTGTTATAGCAAATTTATCACGCTCAGTAAATTGTCGACGGTTTCGACTTTTACTACACGTCCAGTCAAAAGGCGTGTCTATCTTCTCTTTTGCTTTGCTAGAACGAAACAATCAGTGGAAGCTATCGTGGACTGTATACCATACGTTTGTTGTCTGCGCAGGTTTCGTTGAATTTAACCGTCCTCTCCACAGAAAATATATTTGTCCAGTGACGTTAATACTGCCATAGGCAAGGTTGGTTTAGAACAAAAATCAGTTGGAATCGTGATCATCATAAATTCCTAGAAACACCTCATACACGTTTCAACAGTACTCGTAAATTCTCCTATGACCATGCTCATTTTATCCAGTTCTACTTTCATCACACTCCAATATAAAATTCTGACTACTTTCTAAAGATAGCAATCATTTGAATGCATTACACACCAAGTCGCTTCTCCCAGATGCGCTTTAACTAGATACGATATATAAAAAGGCCGTTGGAAATGGAGACTTAATATATAGAACACGAAATTAGTAAATAGTCTCCTATAGCGTTATAAACAAGACCGACCCTAGAGAGACTATAGCCCGGCCATCGACGAGTGAGTAAGTCGGAACTGTGCTTAGTTTCTCGATTCATGCCACACAGTCACATGACATGTATACAAGCAATCGGACGGCCTATATCATGCCAACTTTCTTTTGAACCTAGGTACGACATGTCACTGCAAGTTTTGGAACTATTTCACACAGCACACAGCAGGCAGGCCAATGAAATCTTTCAGGTCGCTACACCATAACTAAACCAATCTTATACTTTGTACGTTCAGACTATCTGCAGTTCTCTTAGATCCTTCTCTACTTTCGACATGGTCGCCGAAGTGGATTTATCTTAGTGAAGAGCAGAGGCTTCTGATTTCGGTGATACACTGAAAAGTGCCCGGAACGCTATTGTATCACTTCCTGCCTGTTTAGCTTAAGAAAGCTTGCTAGCTATTTAGTCATGGGACAGTAGAGTGGATTGGACATACCTAAAACTGATATCTGAGGCAAACGTCCAATGTATACAACGAGGAGATAGTCTAGATTCTCTATCAAAACGCCGCGTTGCATGTAACGGTGAGAATGAAGATGTCAACTAAGGGGTACATAGGATTTAGTGTAGACTTGATCAAGTACCTCCACCACCGCCGTCTTAGTTCATCTCAACTTGTTCACCTTATCTCCTCTTTGTATACAGGCTAGGCATTACGGTCATCAACAACGCGCTGGACTGATTCCGTCGATTGTGTTGCAAGAACGTCGTCGAGCTTTTGTTCAAAGTGCACCTAATCCAGAGGAGTTAATGTACAAAATGGTTGCTTGTGGACTTGCTCGCAGACGAAGAAAGAAGGTAATTGGCAGTATAGCCTGCGGTTGTACATGGTGATTTCCGTTTATCTAGTGTTGTTTTAGACTTAAATGACTTTCCATGAAATGATGAAATTGTCTTCATTTTACTTTTGTAAAATTGTTAAATAGTTATCTACACTTTGTGGACAAATTGTTTCCGAAAGTAGATCGTATTTATGTGACCGGTAGTTATATTCTTTCGCTGCGAATCATGGTGACTAATCATCAGAGATAGCAGAGATGACCCTCAGTATATCACAAGTTATTTTCAGCTCCCGGAAATTCTTCGACTTTTTATTGATCGTCATGGGGGTGGTGCCAAATGCTGACTTTGACCAGGGACTGTGTCATGAGTTGAGGATCACGTTAAATGATGCTGGTGCAACAGGACTGAACACAAGATTTTGCACAAAAGGTTGATAAATGAATGAAGACAACAAGATAAGCTAGTGGTAAGAGTTCAGTTGTCTACTTGGAACTGGCACATGCTCGTTCAATACAACACACAAAGGCAAAGACTCACCACGTTGACCATATTGATTTACTCCTTTTTAACACTAGTTGTCACTCCTGTCGGACTGAAAACAACGAAACTGTTACGGAATTACCTGTTTATATTCACCCTGAAGATATCTTAAGTTTAGGGCCGATACATTATTTCAGTGGTGATTCGTTCGGAAAACATTTGGTTGCGTTTATACCACACTGGGCCCTGTTGAGGTTATAAGCAAACTATTTGGTTTTGGAGTAACATATTCCTTTCAAATAAACACTCGAGGTCAAAGGTAATCATGGGTCTAAATTCTAGGTCGGAAAGATTTGTCCCCTCGAGACTAGGCTTAGTAATCCTTACAGTCGGCTCGTTGCTCGGATCTGAATTTACTCAAACGGTTTGGCATGTTTGCATATTTCGGTGAACTTGCCTACGTACCAACCTCCGATAGAGTGTGTACTAGTGTACCATAAATAAGATGAAACTTTCCAGGTCAAGACAGTCCAGGTTACAATTGATAAAACAGTCGGTCGTGCCTAACGTGAGGTCAATGGCGCAGTGGTAAACACGATTGCCTCATGAACAGCATGTCCGTGGTTCAAGTCCCGGCAGTGGCGATGATATGCACTACTGACGAGCTCTAATGAGAGCGAAACTCGAGTCTAGTGCTTCTTTTCGAAAGGGGCCAACTGGAAAGTCTATGGGAATGCGACAGCTGCGATCAATTGTGGGTGATGTTCAATTTGAAAATTAACCAAATCCCCGACTACTCATCAGTAAAACAGGAAACGTCATTTACCTTACGAACCGTGATTGTGAAGTTCCCAAGGTGGTTGAAATATTGGACAGTTGAACCGGTGTCTTTCTGCGGTTGTTGACACAAATCGATGACGAGTTCAGCGTTTACCTGAAATCCTGTCTACATTCACAATTACAGCCGAGCCACAACGTTTGGCTTCGTTTAGAGCAAACTCGGTACACTGGATAAAACAGCTGTTAGACTTGACGGGGTGCTTCGGTTTGGTTTGACAGTCACTACTTTCTACAGTGTAATTAATTCAGTAGCAAGTGGGCACTGATTAAATTAACGTCTTCTATGAGCCCAGAACTAATCCGTGAAGTTTAGTTAAACTTGCTTTACTAATTGTTGGAACTTTCGAGCGATAATCACAGCAGTGACTGCTACTAATGCTTAACTATCACACATCCTTAATAGAATGAACACTATGTCTGGAGATAAATGGGGAGAGGAATCGAACCTTAAAAAGGCCTTATCTGTAATAGAACTGCTCGGCTGACTCATTTATTTTTATGCATGCATTTCTCATATACGCTTGCGACGTTAACGAGAGCAAATAAATTTTTTTAACAGTCTAGAACATGTCTTCTGGTTATTTTAAAAGGAGTAACTAAAGATGAACACAGTTTCAAATTTAGATCAACCAGATTGGGTAGAACGATCTTCATTGTCAATACACTACGAAGAAAACGGCGGGGTTTTTGTGAGCACTTCCCGGGAAAAGCGGTTGTATTCTATTGCCACTTTATTCAAACTCCAGGAAGTTTACTTCCTGTGCGATCATGTTTATTCCGATTCATACGTTTTCTGTGCGCTTTAGATGACAAGCGGGACTGTAGTCCTCGGTTCTCATGGTGAACCTGTTTTGTGATGTTTTACTTTTTCGGACAAATCAGGTTGTGGTACAATTTCGAGCGAAGGATGCCGAGGAGTACGAGAACAAAGATTTAGTGCTCTACGAAGAGGTTGCTTTGATATCTGGTTTCCAACGTCCTGTAATCTGCCTCATCGGCGCTGACGGGGTCGGAAGACGTTCACTTCGAAATATGCTGGTCCGTTCGAATCGCGAGCGATACGCGACGGTCGCACAACGTAGGCGAATCGTAATTAGTTAGCTCATAGTATTTACGTGATTCTGTTTACATTTCTATGCGCGAACTTTATTTACACATACCGGTTGCTTTTTATACAATTCACACGTGATTCCTATGAAGTACTGACTAGCCTAGTTTTTGAGTTAATTGATTGTGCCAACAAGCAGATCAGCTGAGGACATCAGTCTGAAATACAAGTTTTGGTTCTGATTGCAAAAAGACTTCACGTAAATCGATCGAACGGCATCATCTATCAGTCTCGATTACACTTATGAACCCTTCGTTCAATGAGTTCGGTTAACCATCAGGAATGTTGGCTGATATTTTTGCTGATCAGTCGAGGTGATCAAATCGATTTTATTCACGTCTGCATGCACTGACACACAGAGTTTACGCTAACAAATGATGTCGAATGTTTGAGGACCTCGCTTTATCGATTGTGTCCATAATCACTCATAACTTTGTTGCTGTTGCGTCAATAAGCAACATCAGTCTGCGACACAATTCGTTACATTACCAGCCTCTAATGACTGTAGGGGAAAAAAATTATATGCTCATTATGATACTTACGGTCTGTGCATGCCGAGTCTCATCTCTGTAGTTCAAACGGATAAATCTTTAATATGCTCGAGTCTGACCAATGTCTCATCTCTCGAATGTCCTAGTGTTACGAAATACCCGCATTTTGAGTTGTTCCGATCTGACCATGTTGTATTAGCATACAGAGAGTACCCACAAAAGTCTGATCTACAAAACGTCCCATCTCCCGAAATGTATCCACGTTTTGATAGGAGTTCAGTACCATTTTGTCTGTCATATTTTCCGTACGCACTTAGTTTAAACATTGGTTTTTGAAAGCTGATGATGTTCGTAGCTTGGGCTGATGACTTAGGTATTCGCAGATTCGCCGAGCTTGGTATTTAGGTTGCAAACGTTTAATCACCAAACCAGTCGATATTACGAGTGTGTAGATATTTGATTGTATAGGTTTGAGCTCACCACATTCACCCTGGATTATTTATCGACTCACCCATTTTGATGCGTTCATTATCTCAAATCAGGGACCACAAAATCATATGATCTACTACAGAAAATGTGGTCACTAATGACCCACCGTTTCTAACTGTCACACATCTGACTTCTGCGTTTGGTGCTACTTTCTACAAAGCTAACGCTGGTTATTTTTGCAATACGTAATACCACTTTTAGTTTGAAGCAAGTCCAATATTGTAGATGTAGAGTGATGCTGATGGGTGATTGTCTGTTTGGTCTTCCAAAGTATGTCAACCATGCTAATCGTTCATTGTAAACATCGCATAAATTCTGCAAGTAGTTATACTACTTGCTAACAGACAATTCGGATATGACCAAATAGAACCCAACATTCATCTCAATTCCTAATGTGTTACACTTTTCTAGTTACGTGAGGAGTAGGACGTATTAAAATTGAGTGTAATAGTGTATACTTTTTTCATGCAAGTTATAACGCAGTTGTGTTGTAACTGGTCTGTGTCCACACGCACACGGCCGAGATCACCTTCTTTATTTGATCAGTTATCTAAACTACTACAAGCGATGCGCATTAGAAGTGGCGATTCAGTTGTAATGAACCTTGATACAAAGGTCACAGGTTCGACTAATATCCCCGTGGTCTTTAATTCGGAGGTACTCATGTTGCATTGGACGTGTTATTTTGGTTAATTTAGCAAGTTGGTTATTTTGGCCAACTCAGTTGTTTTGAGCTTGATTGCACATTTTAATCCACAGTCGTTTCTTTCCATTGGTTGTCATCGACGCCCACGACTTGTGATCTGCGTCGGATTACAGTTGTTCTAACCACGTGCAATTTATTAAACCTACTTAACCCATCAGATGTGTCGATCACAGACCGCGTGGATTGTTGACTTGAGATTCATTGCCTGAATGAGTTTCAGACGTTTGGAACTGTTTCGAGGATCTGTCAGTACTGTCAGAACTGGGCAGTGACGTTCAGGTTACTACATTGTTGAGTCGTGGACGTTCACACAGCTTTTAAAGTTGTTTGGAAGAGATTTTCAAAAAAATATGTGGCACGTTTAAACTACTTGCATTCCAATAAATCTTTCACTCGACCCCATTCGAAAAGAAGCACTAGATTCGAGTTTCGTTGTTGCTAGGGTGCATACACTTGCCACTGTCGGGATCTGAACTCCTACCAGGCTTGAAAAGAAGTCTCACTCATAGAATCGACGATTAGAGTTAACAGGATAGTTACTGTTTCCTCTCGAGATGATCGAGCAATCTAAGCTCTACCCACGAGCGAATGTCGCTGAGCGTTTGCTTATGGCAATTTGATCGTACCTGATGTGACTTTAGCGACACAGTGGTCAACGCGTTGTCCTACTGAAAGCGCGGCCGGAGTTCCACTCCCGACCGTGGTAATGATAAGCACTACTGACAAACTGTAACGAGTGAAACTCAAGTCTGGTACTTCTTTTCGAAATGAGCTGACTTAAAAATTCATTGCAATTCATTGTGAGTGATGTTCAACTTACATGATGTAACACTCAAGATTATCTAACACCGTGAGTTTTATCTTGCCAGTGATGGTTACCAATTTGATTCTCTAAAATTAGAACTTTATCAGTATACATCCAGCAACTATCGCCAAAAGATAAACACCCTTGAGTGGAACGAATTTCATATAACTTTCATAAACCGTACAAGAGTCAGAAAGTAACTGGCTACTACGTCCTTATTCGATTGACTGTCAATATATCTTCTAAGCAATAAGGTTAGACCCAGTAGGTAATTCCAACCTTATACAGTGCATTCATACAACTTACATAGTAGATGAGGCTAGCCATCCGTTGAATATATTAAGAGAACAAGCCTTCTAAGTTGGCCACTGGATTGGGCTTACAGTTGACACGTTTATATTGCAATAGCACTTAAGACCAACTGGATAGCTATGCGAAACAGTAGGTGTAACAACAGAGGTAGGAGGCAAATTAAATAACGGCAGGAGAAACCTGTGAATGGGATTGGCCGTTTTGTGTTGAGCATACATGGGAGTCAATGAGAACTCTCATCGGCTTGACCTACCACTCAGACGATGACCAGGACTACTTATTGAGACTATCGACTTTTTAATAATTTGTTACGGACACCTATCCGCAATTGTACAAATTCAAACCCTGTCACCTGATACATTATTTATGGGATTCCCACCCGAGCAACCTTGCAAACTTACGTTATCCGGGAAACTCTGTCCCTCTCGCAGACACAACACAGGAACGTGACCCAGATGAGGAGGATGACGATGTGCAATTTATCCTCGACACACATGCGAACATGGAGAAAGCGTACAATGAAAACAAGTTTCTTGAGGTAAGTGAAAAGTTTATCAAAATCGTCGCCGTTCGAGCTTATTTGTACTTAATAGTACACTTTACCCTCGTGAAATACATTAATCTCACCCAAACTTGTTACGCTTTTGCATAACTGCATGTACTTGATATCCAAGGTAGAAAAAAATACATTGTTTCGTCGGTTGCTACTAACTGAGTCTCTTACATTACAGTTGATGACCTTCTCAAGACAACTTGACGCCGATTGCATCACTACTATTGTTGTTTATTCGTATACGGCGATCAGGACGTCGTATTCACTCAGAAGAAGTCGTGAGGGGACGTTTAGGTTAGCGTAAAAATGAATAAATCGAAGAATCAACTGTAGTCAATGAAAATCGCCTAGCCGACTGATGCCGATGAGCAGAATCCATCCGTTTTCCATGCTGGCTTGACGTTGAAACCCATTCACTCATTTCTTAATCAAGAGTATACGATCTGCCGTCTTATGTGAAGTAAGAAGTGTTGATCCTTTTGGTCACACCTACAACGGCTCAAGCCAAGAAAAAACTAACTGTAACAACATTTAAGCCAAAATCGTCTGATCAATACGTTCACATATTTGCGTGATTATGCTTCGGCTCACCTGTACACAGTTATGTGTGTTCAAGGCGACTCTGGCTACTTTGGTCTACTCAGTCACCAGACCTTCGTTCCACAAAGCAGATTTGATACCACCTTGATAGAAGGAGCACCAGAACTGCAGGTGCTTTCCTTAGTTACAGAGCGAACAAAAGAAGAACACAGAGTAGAGCTCAACAGCATGCAAGGTAGAGTCGGCGCAGTGAGCTTCACCAATGTTGGACGAAATTCATATTTACAAAGGAAAACGAAAATGCTTCCCTTTTCGCGAATAGCTCATACCGATCGTGCTTTTCAACATTGTTGTCTAACCTTGTGTAGTGCCAAGTATATGGTGTTCAGTTAGACTAAATGATGAGAGAGATACAGGACATACGGAAATCGATATGTATGATAATTAACGGTATTCTATAAAGTTCACCTGTACCGAGAAGCAAGTGCAAAAGTAAGGGCATTTTAAGTCATTGCTGACTGCTCACTTACCATGTCTAGTCTGCGTCAGGTGGACAACAGTACTTGTCCGGGAGTACATATGACGGTTTTGTGGAATCCCCAACCGCCTGTGGTTTAAAACCATTCCTTCCACTCGAAAAACTGTTGAGTTTGTGTTGCATGTTGTGTTAAGGACTGTCGTGCCATTTTGAGCAACCACCTAGACTAGGACCATCATACTGTGCGTGTTCGTTTTGTTTTGTCATTTACCCAGAGGACACACGCTCGTAAATCCAAGGTACCTAATTGGCATTCGAACGATGAGAGTATGAAGGAGGCTTACCAAAAGGCGTTGGTGGAGAAGTGGCCCAGTTCGAGTCAGATGAGTTATCCTAACGAACACTGGGAACAAATCGCCGCAGCTATGAAAGCATGCTGTGAACAGCCATGTTCCGAAGGAGCTGTTCAGTTCCGACAGAACTGGATTTCCGTCTCGTCGATAAACCTCATGAACGAGCGTCGCTCGATCCCACCTGGTTCTGAATATGATGACGACCGTCGAGAACTTAAACGTAAGCTGACTAGGAGCTTTCTCAAAGACCATGAGCACTATTTGGTCGAACAGTCGAAAGAGATGGAAAAAGCCTTTTTATCTGGGAATAGCAGAAGGCTGTTTTCCCTGATCCATGGTTGTACTGGCCGTCGAATCGGTGTAAGTGAAACCATATGTGAGAAAGATGGTCCACTTACCACCAATCAATCGCGCCGACTTGACAAATGAGATTAACATTTCGAAGAACAGTTCAATTGGCCTCAACCAGATCACATAGACGACGGGGTTCGATTGATCAGTTATTGTATTCCAGATGGCCCTCCATCGGAAGCAGAAGTGGTATTGAAGCTCAAGTTATTGAAGCGTAATAAGGCTCCTGGTCCAGACCTCCTCTTTCCTTTCCTTTTTAAGGGTGGTGGGGAGAGGTTGATATCAGAACTGACAAAATTCCTCCAGACGATTTGGGAGATTGAAGAGGTACCTGGTCACTGAAGCTCATCAACAGTGATTCTCATTTTCAAAAAGAGGGCCCGAAGTCTATGTGACAACCACAGAGGCATCAGTTTGGTGTCTATTACGTCCAACTTACTCACTGGCCTCATTTTACGTCGGCTCACTAAGCCCAGAGAAGGTGAGATACGCGAGGAACAGGCAGGATTTCGATCCGGTCGGAGGTACGTTGATCACACTTTACCTTGCGACGGATTTTGGAACATCAGCACTGTTACAGACAGCCGACGGTTGTGGTCTTTTTGGACCTGAATGCTGCTTTCGATTCAGTTGCTCGTAACGTTCTCTGGTGCTGTCTCCTTCGCAAGGGAGTAC
>LUCH01003479.1:0-20620 GCA_013368495.1 Paragonimus heterotremus
CGAAGATCGACTATTTAGACACACATTAGACCGATCCGATCGCATTTCGTCGGTTAGTCATTGCCTGTCAAACGCCTGTGTTTGTATTTGTCGTGGTTTTTGGACGCTTGACAGCCTATTGCGGCCAACCATTGTTTCTTATCCCGCGAACGCAAACGAATTGAGTACCACGGTTTCCAGCGACTTGACTTGGTTCTGATATTTGGCGTTGTTCGTTATACGTGCGTCACTCAACGTTCGTCGGAAGAGCGTACAGGAGGTGTTGGGATAATGCCACAATTAACCCAAAAGTGTTGTTTTTTTCTTCACTATTGTATGAGCCTCCGCTTGGATATTATAAATACGGTGGAGTTTTCCACTGTTTTTGAACACGTTTGGTTGAGAGCAAATATACCCTTGGCTGAAGGTTCCCTGTCTTCCTGCGATAGTTCGTGCGTCGTTGTATAGGCCGTGATAACGCAGATCGTTAGTGCAACCGTTGTAGCTAAACCGGATTATAGTGAACGTCGTGCGTTAGTGATTTTGCATCAATTGTCAATCCACGCGGTTCATAACAGTTGTCTTGATGTTTAACGGACATAACCTGCCACACAGAAACAAGCGAATTAGTAGATACACAAACATGAGGTATGAACTGTCAGTCTATCTTCCCCACAAAACCTGGGAATGGAGGGTGTGGAGAATTGATTACGGAGATCAGCTGTAGCATGGGTCTTGCTGATTGTCTGATTAAGCCTGTTTGTCAGCCAATCTGCGGCCTTGTCACTTTTGAACTGCACTTGAATCAACACAGGCTTCTTTCTTACGTCGTACACTTCAAGATTAGGTGATAGTCTGGTCATATTTCTGACGGTAAATCGTTCCGGGTAGCAGTTATCGCGTGCCAGTCAACCCATCACAAGCTGTCCGAATGAAAACACTTTGTACTGCCGAGGCTATCAGGATCAGGCTGCTCAACCCGGGATTACGTCATCAAAATCGGTTTGTTCAGGCAGTGCACCTACCGTGGCCACAGATCCATCGGATCGATGGCCAGCCTGTGCGATCAAACCAATGGACAAGCTTGACGTAACCGAACAATAAAGATATCGCCAATTGACTGACCAGTTACCTAGTTTTTCCGTAATAAATCTGATCGATATATCGATCTCATTCTATTAAGTCCTTATATAATTGTACCGGCTTGAAGATGAATAATCAAAGACATTTCCGCCTGTCTTTAATCTCACAATATTTTGTTGATTATTCCGGACAGAGACTATTTTTGTACATTGTCCTCATAGTGTAGCGAAAAGGCGCCCAACAGAGCACAATCTTCATTGTCCAACTCGCTAATTATCGTGCCACGCACGCGTTCGCGTTTTTGAATCACAGTTCCAGTCCACGACATCCACCGGTTTCCGCTCACACACCGTGTGCACTTCTGTCCGGTATGCGTGTGATCGACGCCTTCTATCGGAGAGAGTTCGGCCTATCACTTCTCATTCTTTGGTCTGATCGCGTTGAACGAGGGCTCGTCCGGTCGCTCGTGTTGTCTGCAATCTATCCACTGAGGACTTTGACTGCATACCACGACCGTGTCGAGATAGTCCTCCGCGTGTTGGACTAATCGCGCCCCCGATTTGGTCATCCATCCTATTTTGCCTGCCATGTCTCGCCCGTTGGTCCTACCCGGTCGAGTGATGAATAATCTGGTCGCCCACGTCGTCCTCGATCTACTCGCTGTGGGTTTTTGAACACACCTCCTGCCTGACAGTCCACCACAATAGGAAGTTGAACAAAACAGAGACCTCGGCAGCTCCGATCGTCTACCGAGAGAGACTGATAACACGTACATCTCACGTGTTCCTCACAACAGCAATTCAAGTTTTGTTATGGTCATGGAAGATGACTAAAAAAAGGAGTTGACGCAAATTATTCTGATTCCACACCTAAATACCTGGTTGAACTCTGTCATAGAGTCATAGATATTATCGTATTTAGTATGTTTAGCGCACGCCTTCCGAATAAACAGATTATGAATACTTTCTCTGTAGATAAACTCAACATTCCATTGTGTACATCACGAGGTCATTGTTTTTGCCAAATCGGAATTCTGATGACCTGACATATCACACAGGTAATTTTTCAAAAATTGTCTCTGATTATGGTAAATTAAAAGATTATATCTTCTGTGTTTATGATGTGGATAATGTGTCCGTGATACACACGAGGCTATGTGAGTTTTGATAGTTTTTGTATCTCAATCCATCTGAAATGAGTGGTTAGGTAATGTGGAAATTTTAAGCAACGCAATAGAAATCTCTCGCTTTTCTCTCGCCTCGGTTGATATGGTTTTCATCTCACAAGCATCCACAGTATCGGACATTATGTGTCTCAATTTTTTCATTTTATCATCTCTACCAATCATTTAGATCGTTTAAGTTAAAACAGTAGATTGTGTATGGGACTGATATTGTTGTTCCCAATTCGAGAACCTACGTAACTGTTGATGCAAATGACATAAGCAATAATCACGTGTGTGTTACAATACCTGTGCACAGATTTTCGCATTTATCTTCATTTTGGATAGAAATTAGAGTGACCCGTACGGATTCGATCAGGTTTATGTGCGATATGATGTAAAGAGATACACTTGACCCTTTTGTCTTCTAACCTAACACACGCCAAATAGGTTTAGTAATGGATAGAGTTAACCACAGTTATCGACCTGGAACTTGTAAGCTACTAGACGACCGCATAACCCATTTCTGTTGTGTAGATTACCTGAAGGTGTATCTAATTGCAGTACATTCTAAACTCAGGCTGGAATACGTTTACAGAACTTTTAACTCCAGATGAATGGTAAAAGAATGGTTACCTGAATCTGTTTGGTAGGCGAAGTCGCGTTGACCATACAAGATAAGTCGCTTTCAATGCGATCACATGCCAGTGGGGGTAAAAATATTTGGGCATACACTAGGCACATGGCATAAAAAGATACAGAATGTATAAGCGGTGACTAACAAGGCTAGTGAGCGAATGAAACGTCCAATTAGATCATTTGTGTACGTACGAGATCATATTTATGATTATTCCGTGTATGCTGCCATACACAGATCCACTGATGAAAATGTAAACAATCTACGCAGTTTATCAGACATTTTCTAACTGGTCGTTGATCTTATCGGACCATTGCAATAAAACGTCCCTCTCTCTGCCTAGAGAATGCGAAAGTTGGAAGGTAGAGAAGTAACTGCTCAAGTCTATATCTGGAGAGATTCAACAATTGTTAGCCTGTCTAAAGAGCTTATTAAGCAGACGGTGACTCACGAAAATTAAAAATGTAAGCGGTTGGTAAAAACATCATTTAGTGGATTTCCGTGAGCTGATTATCTTCTAAACATCGCTGACGGAATTATGGTAACTGACAGCGAACAGTTTGAGATGGCCAATGTATTATAATTTTTATGTTGGGTGATTCAACAGTATCTGATTGCATCAAGTGTTAAGCACCTAGGGAAGTTCTGGTAAACCCCTCAACACGGCAGCAGTGCACGCCCATATGAAAATCAAGACTTGTTTTCGGGTGATAGGTATGGTTTCTTTGAGTTGATCAGCCTTGACTTCAACACCAAAAGCGTCATTGTGAGAGATGTCATTAAGCAAGACACATCCGTGCGATGTCGTAGGTGTTATACTGCTTCTGAATTCGTACAGTATGTTCTCAACTACTGCCCACAGTTGTATTTTATGAAGTATGTGCCTCAACACAATGCAGTGCTTATCCGTATTCACAGATACTTCAAAAGACATTTGAGCGTACAGGATGATGGGGAGTTGTTAGATGAAATTTGATGTGGAGTACGATTGTTGAAATTTCACCAACAATTAAATTGTGCAAACCTGACCTATTTATGAAGGACGCACATCATATCCTGCTGATTGAAGGCGACGTTTTTTTTATACTAGTATAATCGAGTGTGAAACACGGGGTAAGAAAGGTAAGCGTCGAACACTAGAAAGTGCCCTATCAGCTATTCATCCCGTTCGAGCAATTATCACTCAACCTACTAACTTGAGGAGAATAGCAGTGTACACAAAACACCGTTAGTAAATATAGCAAAGCTGAAAAACATGGATGGTGAGATAATGATGAAGCTAATTGACCATTTGCAACGACACAATTTGCTAGCATCTGGAAGAATTCCATTCCTGTTAGAGGTCGTCAGTAGTACATATTCTTGTCTTGGCAGTGAGTAGGACCCCAGTCCCGCTTTCATCAGGCAATCATGTTGACAACTGTGTCACTGACCTTACGTTAAGCAAGCAAGGAGATGAGCTATTGACCAGGTCTTACAATGGCGAAACTAGTGTGAACTACTGCCTTTCGACAGGAGCTGACCAAAAAATCTATGGAGGGGCAAACAATTGTAGGTGATGTTCAACATATATGAACCAAAGTGTTCTACAACTCACCCGTATTCTCAAAAGATTTCAAAGATATATGGTCAAACACAATAATCAACAACCGTATCATCGCATCGACCGGACTACTAAAGCCATCCCAAATGTGTTTGAGTAAGTATTACAAAGAGGGAGCATATAGAGCCTGAATGTGAATGTTTGTTGGTCTGTGATCACTGGGTTCCAAAATGGCTGGTACTTTACAGTTCACCTGTTTAGTGCCTATTCGTGCTCACTTCTGTGTGATTACACGTATGATAAACTGGTTATTGTACACTGATGGTGGATGAGCCTTCAATTCATTCATTCCTTATCCACATGAATTTTCTTTTTCTAACAATATTCCACTGGAGTCGATACTGTTGATTCTGGCCAGACTCAACGGAAGTTGTGTTCGGATCACTCTAACTGAAACTGATAGTTGGATGGCAAAGCGGCGGCTGGAGGACCGAACCACGGAACCGCATAGGGACTCTACCACTCGACTAACCCTCTGTTGCAGACCGTCTGCATAATGCCCATCTCAACTGATCCCCATACCCATACCCCATTAGCCAAACTATTTTACTGGTGGTCCTACACATATATACCCCTGTATTGATCACATTCATTACTGGCCGAACGTTTCTTACATTATTACACGTAATCAACCCTGCTCCGACAATATGAACTTTCCATTTGAACTCGCTCTTTGTTTGTTTTGTACCGCCGCATTGAACTGTTTACGCTACCGTGTTATTGGTTGATATTTGCTGACGGTTAAATTCCGTGCACAGAGTTCACTTGGTTGTAAGTTGTATAATTTGCTAACCGTTGCTTATTTATGTACAGAACCAGTGTTATCTGAGTTAATCTTCAACATTCCGTCTTGTTCTGCCCTGAATCAAGGGGTTTACAACCGCCCGGATAGACTGCGTATAGCCGTGAATCCTGACAGATTCTACAGATACTGATAAGTAGAATGTGTTCATCATAGTTTCACCTATTCTAAGGTCGTACATCGAACTTTTAAGTATTCATTATAAGCCATCAATTGAAAGTACCTATCCACATTGAGCTGATGAACATGGTAACCAGTTTTTCTTAAGTTTTACCATTTTGTGTATGATTTTCTCTCCCTCTAGTTCTCTTTATACCATCCATGCACTTATTTACTCGAGGCAATTTTTACTGTCTTCAGGGTGATTGCCTGGCATTTCTCCAATGCCAGAATAGACGTATACAGACTTTTAAATGCTATTCTTAATTATCAAGTGTATTTGACACAAATAACTCCATCAATTTTCCACCTACAATTAACGTATCTTTTGTTAAGCATCGAAAAGTTACTTTTAATGATAGTATAACGTAATCTTTTCGTGTGAATAACGTTTTTACCGGAAACTGAAGGCTATATCCGACATGCAGTATTTCTCTTCGTATCATCTAGCTCAATAAGTTGATTCATTAGTCCGTTTGTTCTATCTGATTGCAATACTGTTCATCTGCCATTTTCCCGGACTTGTGCTCACAGGATTCTACACTGCTTCATGAACACTCTAATACACCCATCGTTTTGTCCCAGACAAACGTTGTTTCTCATCACTAAGGGGAGTGTAGAAATATTGCTATCCAAAGTCCTGTCACTGGATCACTCTGGAAGTATTTTTGTATATTCAATCCAGGTACACATGCGTCCGGCTTCAACTAGGTTGGACAACACAAAGCAAATCTCATTATGCTTGGATTATCAACGACACTAAATTGTTAATTCGAGATGTCTTTTGATGCACATCGCCAAACCAAACACTCCACGACCGGCTTCCTTGTTTGAACTCATCAGGTGGAGATAGTTTGAATGAAGAATCGAACCGGCTGGCTTTCGCGTTACGAGACAATACTGTTATCTACCCACCTACCAGTGCTGTGAGCATTACCGTGGCAGGAGAGTTTAAATGTAATTGACTTACAGCTTGTTTTCCCTCCGTTAGTGTGGATTGACATGGTCCATCTTGGATTGTCATTTTGCACTAGCTACGACCACATGGGCACAAACTGGCCTTTGTAATGCTTCTTGATAACCATCCACAACCAGACACGCCACGACTGCCTTCGTCCTTGTTTGGACTCACCGGGTAGATACAGTGTGAGTTGAGGATCTAACCGGCTGTTCTTTTCGTTACGAGACTGCGGCCGTGGCCAGTGCAGAATGGCGATCCAGGGTGGACTGTGACCATTCATACTAATGGTGTAAATTATGCTATTGTTGTATGACAGACAGTTTCGTTGTGAGTAGTATACTACTCACGAGTAGTATATTACCCACAGGCAGCATTCAGGAACAAAAGAGCAAGCTCCGAACGCCAGGAAGACGATGGACAAGAATAGACTATCGGAATAGTGTATACGCACTATGGCAGAAGTTTCACCAAGGGGGATGACAACGTACTACCACCCGATGTATGTGAGTGCATGTCTGACGTGCAGATGAGTGTACGCGTTTGTGGTTTGCTTTTTTGACGAACTATGCAGGAGTTTGCCCAATAAACGAATTCTCAGGCCAAGCGTCTTTTGCGGTCACAACACTATGACTCAACACCGCTGGTTCTTTCAACCTCAACTGTTCAAAAATTACCCTGTGATTTTCGTTAATTTGTGAAGGAATAACACTCATCTAGGCAGCCATTCTTCAATTAGTAAAGACGTGAAACATACAGTAAGTTGAAAATTCACTTTGAGATACACAATGTTACGTTTTTTTTCACCTGACTTGATCTGCTCTGAGACCAGGTCCAAGTTTAGTGATTAAACACTCTTAAACGCATAAGGTAGTCATCGAAACCGGCCGACTATCTGGTTACACGAAGATGATGAACCGTTTTTCGAACATGCACACTCTAGTTGTCCGAAGGATCCAGAATTAGGTTACCTTCTTTCAGACCACGTGTGCATGGAGTTAAGGATTGAATTTCTAAGTCGTGTGCGTATGTGTTTGAAAAGTGTAGACACGCATTATGAGATGGTCACGCGGTCCTATCGCGACCATTTTTGTTATTCATTAATTGATTTGTTATAAACGAACCACCATTAAACATCTTTCTCTGATGTTCAACGATCTTACATAGGCAGATACGATAAATGGGTGTTCTGTGGCAAATATCATAGAAGTATCGGGTGGCATTTTAGTTTTACTACGAGATGCACTCTGTTTATCCAAAAATCAAATCCTTCCCCCATAACCTGCGTTCGACTTCACAGAGTGCACAAACTTTTAATAGTGAATCCTAACTGAAGGTAAAAAACATTGATCAGTCTGAAGAAGCGGCGAATCAGAATTTTCTTCAAATGAAAACTAACCAAATTAAGTAGTTCTTTAACCTTAAGATATCATGAGAACCTCTATCCCTAGCACAACGGAAAGTAGTTTGTTAAATGCTGCGTATACTCAGCAGTTTCGTCGCACTGTGGAAATTTTCAATGAGCACCTTCGGGTATGTATTGACTATTAAAAATATATTGACAAACCTCCTTTATACAAAACAGCGTACTGAGAGAAGAATAACCCGCAACCAACGAGGTGTGCTGCATGGATTTCATACAAGTCGCTTAGTTATCACTCATCGGTATTCTTCGTAGGATTGACAACTCTATTGCCTAGGTCCAACTCACTGGATGATTCCTCACAGTGCAATGAACACCTACGTACAAACAACATATGTGAACGGATAGGTGGTAAGCGAAGCGTCTGGTTTGAGAAAAGAAATCACATCCTAATTAAGCTATACACATGGTCAATGGAAAACAACAGGACAAAAGTCGCACCGTTATATACAGAACTAAAATCTTCGTCCCACAGAAGCCCACATTGCCGATGGATCTTCAGTAGAAGGTGCCGCATATTTCTCACAAACGCGGTCGATTACGTTGATCTTACTACGGCAGTCTCGGACTATGCACTTCCGCTGTGAAAAGTATCCGGGACCCGCTTCCTGTAGTGCATTCAGTCAGGACGCAAAATATCTCCGCTCTTACGTGGTTACCTAACAGAGATCATCGGTCAGATAGACTACAAGATCCTTCCTTTCGCTTTTTATCCCAGTGACCTCACGGCAGAAAATTCACTGGGTTACCAACAAATATCACTGGATACAAAACAAATAGTTGGAGGACATACTAGATAGCACTAAGTGCTGTGGTACTCGGAACAGTTTCCCATACTTTTACTGGTCGCAAGTCAAACAATGGTGTCGTACCAATCGGATCTATGGAGTACGTGGGTGGTCATTTTATATTTGTTTTCTGGAAGCATGAATTGTTCGTACGATGTCAACGAAACGCGAGGCCGACGTGAACACTCGCAGTCGGATATAAAAACCTCACATCTCTCTCATTCGTGAGATCGTATTTGTTGCACTCACTCTGACTGAAACAGCTTTTTATCGAATCAAGTTTCGTTGAGACAGTTTCGCAGAATATATGCATGCTAAAATGATAATTGCACAACCATCCAACCGAGTGGGTTTAACTACATACCCCATGGCCATACAGTGGTCCGATAGACGCCTCCGGTGCTGATAAAACAACTCAAACTCATCGGTCCGAAAAGTTCAAGATAATTCGGACGAGATATTCATCAGTGTGTACTTTCCATAAGTCCACTGTTGAGTGAATGTTTTTGGCTGCATGCTTTCAACCCTTAGGCTATCTGAATATGTTCATTACTATCACTCTAGTGGCATGCACAATGACGTTTCCAGGAGCCTGAATGAAATGCAAAAGCTAGAGACAACATCTACTACTTATCGCTAACGATAGAAAACATATCGCGAGATGTTAACATTTCGCTTACTCTCTTGTCACGAACGTAAAGCATTAGGATATATAGGATATGGAGGAAACAACAACAATGGAAACAACCAACGATTGGATTTACATGAAACAAGAATTGCCATCAGTTCCAAAGCAGATAAACTGCATGAATCAAGAGTTTATGCACACACACACACGGCCGGACAGCGAGTACTTATTAACACTGATTCGGAGAAAGCAAGCAATTTAGGATTCCGATTACGCAATAATACTTGGAACGGATTGGCGGGGTGAACAGTGTGACCTGTTCCCATGGTAAGCTTTGCAACGTATGAGGTCGGATTTCGTCTCAATCGCTCTGTCGCCATTGACTGTTGCGTCATGGGGTCCACCAATCACTTAAGCTTATGTTCAGCCATTCTCTGTCGTACGTACCGATCTGTTCTGCCGATATGGACGTCACCTCAACTGCAAGTTAACAGATAGATTAAATCCACCTGTGCATCAGCAGCGTCGTTTGACATCTGAACATTATCAAGTTTTAAAACTACTACGAGAAATGAAATGTGGCTCAAATGCGACCACAGCAACAAGGATTCCACCTTCGCCGAACCCCAAATACCCATAAACAAGTTATTGGACTGATTCCACTAAATCTTTCGATATTTCCACGTAACCGAAACTGCAAGGTACTGATGTCCACCCAGCAAGATCACGATTACCAAAACCAATCAACTGATGGTGCTGGCGAAAGTTGTTAAATCTCTTGCCGAGTACTGAATGTCAATTCTGGCTGGTTTAGGTCAAACCTGTCTCTGTCTACTCGCTACTATGCCTAGACCACACATGCGATCGACGGTGTGCCAGTCGCTGTTTTCTTTCCAGCCACCTACAGAGTGCTAGCAAGACGCCACGAGGTAAACATAGAGGTCACATCCGTGAAGCCTGCCCAGATACCTTGAATCAGTTAGAGAAATCACTGGTTCACCCGAGTCAATAATCGCCCACATGGCACGACTACTATACACGATACAGTGGATGCTGAGTATACCTTCCGAACATTTTATCGCATGCCATCCTAATGAGAACACTACACTGCCCAGGCCATGGGAATCAGGCTGCCAGGAGGTTGTTTTAATTTGGCCTTGATTCCGCCGGACCGATGACCGGCCTGCGCGGCTCAGTCAAAGGACGAACAAGATATAACGGATCAACCAAACCATCATCATCATAGGCAGCAATACATCAGTGTTTTTCACTGATGCTTAACTACCACACAACCATGAAAGAAGACGCAAACGCTGTACAGAAAGAAAAAAGAGAAGGGACTTAACTACTGAGAAGAGCCAAGTCCACATTCAAGCATTCAGTATCATGGTATCTTGTCAGCAAACAACCGAGCTGTAAGTGAAAGTAAACCATCCGTAAGTGACGGACCAACAATCTCGACTGATGCCTCGACCTAAATCCACTGCCTTCTCGATACAATTGAACGGGTTTGCGGATGAACTGTCGAAAGCATATGAGCTCATGCATACACATTCTGATAGATTTGTTTGCAGTAGAATCATCAGTCAATTTGCAGTTTTAAGCTCAATTACCATTTTAAAAAGACAAGAACACTTTGAAGTAGGCCACAGATGTAGTTAGGACACCACCTGAACACATATACATAGATACATACAATACCAAGTACAGATAACACGAAAGAAACACGAGAACTCAATTTGAACGAAATGTAAAAATAGACAACCACAAAAACCTCTGGAGGGAGTGAATACAAATGGAACGTTAGTTGCGACGGTTGGAATCGTTACGTCGAGTGTTCATAGTCGACGATGCCGACGGAGTGTTCCGTGGGTTACGTACACGGTTCTCCGAGGTAGACGGGGAGTCTGATGAACTGACTGAAACACGTTTAGGACGAGCGATCCGGCTCACTGTGCGTTCGGTGCTCGAGGATCCGGATATACTTGTTTTTACCAGGGAAATGGCACTGGGTTTATGGGACTGGGTCTGCTCGGGAATCTTCCGACTGGAGTCTTCAGAAAGCCGCCTACTGCGACGTGATGTCTGAATGACACTGTTCTCTTTATTGTCATCTACCTGCGGCTGTCCTTCTGTTTCCTCGTCGGAGCTGTCGGGTGGCACCTGTACCCGAACACGTACACGAGTATTGCGTTTGGATGGCTGGCGCGGCTCGACGGGTTTCGTAGTGACTGATAGACGCTTGGAGCTAACTAAGTCCACGGATTCTTCTTGTTCCTCAGAGTCATCCGATTCAGAGAAATTTAACAAATTCGTGTGACGTCCAGATTTATCTAAACGAAAGCAAAGATGGCAAAATATTGACCATAGCACTGTCAGACAACGATTCAAAGTTAAACCTGCAGCTTATACATCACTACGCGTTGTTATTGTGCGACCGCTCATAGGTCATTTGGGCTGGAGACTTTCACGCTATCTAAACATCGGCAGCGGTAGGAATAACCAGGGTTCGAACCCATAAGCATCCTATTGGTGATCAGCGAAAAAACCCACAACGCCTAAATCCACCCACGAAATGATTTGTGCCGGAGTATTGCTAAGAGCAAAAATACACCAATTTCAAAGAAAAGAGATAGATGATCATGGACAACTCTGCGTACTCATTGAGAACAAGAGTGCAATAGATTGTACAACACGTATGTCGAATATGACTACCTTCCTCTGGATTTCTGCTATGATGATAAGCGGGAAAGCCAACTGGACAGTAGTCTGATTCAGATGTCCGCTGTCACGTAGCATACAAGGGCACGTGAAAGACGCCGGATAGTCACCAGGCTATCCAAACTTGGACAACAGAAACAACCGGGATATATGGGCTCGAACTCCCGATTGTGTGTGTACACAAGGCTGCAGCGAGTACGCCAACTACGGTAAGAGCGGCTTTTTAACAGTGAGAGAAAAAGTCCACAATTGTTCCGTGATGAGAAACCAATTGTAGAGTGTGGACACTGAACATTACAAGCGGTCAGTACAATGACAGGGTGGTCTGGACAAGATGAATTGTACCATCATATGGGACTATGAGAGACAGGCATTACTCACTATTCAGAGTCCGAGTTGAACCTGGTGACAGAGAGCATGTCCACCCTCTCATATTGTGGTGTGCATTAACTATCAAACTGAAGGTAACGAGTTTAGAACCTAATGCGCTACACCGAACCCAAAACGAAACAACCCACCATAAACAAATGTCATTAACACCCGAGGCAAACAATACAATTAGACAACTAACCTAAGAGAGAAAGACCTTGCAACGTCCGATTTGTTTGTGCCGGATGAACCATAGAAGCACCACCATGCAACTGACTCACAGCGGCTGCATCCTGTCCCGCTACTGCATCCTCGTTGAGCAGATGCATATTTACACGAGCCGAACCGAGCAGAGTGGGATGGTTAGGATCGAAACGGGGACGATCGCCACTGGCTATCAGAGTGGTATCCAGGTCTTGGGGTTCGGATGAATTCAAGGACGCCGCGTCATCATTGATAGCCGTCACGGATTTTTTCTCTTTCGCTTCGGCCAACATTTGATCCGGGTTCAAACCGAGAGCCACAAGGCTCTGGTTCACTTGCTTCCGAAAACGATGAAGCAACAAAGTGGAAGACCGGTCTGCGTACTGAACATAAACCAAACAAGTGAGCCAGGACCGTGAGTAAAATGGAAGCAGTCCCGGTGCAAAATTATAATCGCACCTACGTGTATCGAAAATGATCATGAGACAGGGCCAAATGAGTTTCCCATGTGTGCTACGAAGTGCATAAGGACGAAGTACAATGAGTAAATAGCATGCACGCGATCAATGTCGATATGCTGGCTCAATATGCTATGTATCAACTGCCAGTACTGCGTATCATCACATGGGAACAAAGAATCTGAGAGGGTATATATATATATATATATATATATATATATATATATATATATATATATATATATATATATAACCATTCATCGACCGCAAGGTATTCAGCGCCAGTGTCGTAACAAGTGGGGGAAAAGGATAAAGCAGAATAAATTTGTAGGCACAGAGTACCATCGACGCCAGTAACTACGACCAATAACCAGGTGTGACCATGCAACCAAACAAAAGTGTCCTTTGCATACCAACAAAGAAGCCGAGAAGGGTAATTATGCCATGAAATCATTCACCGGCCACCAGGCTTTCAGTTTAGGCCAAATCCAGCACACGCAAACTCAGCTTGAAATGACAAAATGTATGGTTACACCGGTATGTGTATGTTGGATGTTCTCAACTGCATACATCTTAGTTTTATTGACAACCAACATTCATGCCTGGATTTCGTAAATATGCAGACACGATGGGTCCCAAGTTTGATGTTTACTCATACACAAACTAGGACCTATCAACTTTTCTCAGTTGTTGCACGTCCTCATTCGACAACCTACGAATCCCTAGTGTTTCGGTAATAAAAACATGAACACCTGCTTGGGGGCTATGAATGAAGAAAGCAATAAATGATCAATCGACCGACCTTGAACATCGCCTCGCTCAGCAATAATAATTCTCGATGTACGGCTACATTAGATCGTGACACATGCAACTGACAGAGCATGCGCAAATAGAGCTTCGCCTCAGCCGATTGCGGTGCTTTGAGAACTTCATTGGCTAATTGTAAAGCCAGGGAATCGTGATGAGGATTTTCCTGTACAGAAAAAGGGGGGGGAGTGGAAAAGATGGAAACCGTACGTAACAAAAATACAGGTCAAATCAGACTAAAGGACACTGGTAGATTCCTGTTCCAATCGATTGAGAATAGAGTTGAGAGAAACGTGAATAAGGAAGGTCAGATAAACAGATCGACAAAACAGCTTCCAAGGCTCAGATCACATGGGTCATACATGGGTGTAACATATAGTGTCCTCAAACTGAGTCTATTGCACTTTTAGCCACATGTTAGCTTAATATACATTCATCTCTATGGTGAACATCGGAATTAATTGTTTGCTTCTGGGTACCAAACTGTTTACGAATCTGTTGTCGAATGTCGGTCATCAATCCAGTTATCGTTTCCTGTTTGACACTACGTGTTTCTCCAGCGTGATAAATTAGTTCAGAACAAATTGTACGCGGCTGCTTTTCGGCAAACTGAAATGAGGAGGGAGTGATCCTACACAAGTTAACATAAACAGACACATACAGATCGAATTAGTCACCACAAGACCTTCAGTGTAATGAAAGCACCGATTCTATATTGCCATCAGAAGCAGTTACAGTTTGTAGTCCTAGGGAAGTCAGTTTGCGAACAAACACGATAACCCACCACTCAGTTCGACCAGTACTTACGTGCTTCGACAGGTTATCCTAGTTTGTAATCACCTAACCAAAACCTGTATGGTGCGAATGTTCTGTGCCGATGCGAACTAAACGGTTATATTGTTGTTCAGGACGAAGCATGTCTCCAGGGATCAAAGCATCCAAACTTGGACATTTTTTAACGAGCTGTCCACGCCGATCTCGATAACGCAACAGGTTGCCCTCATCACAGAAATAGTGGCTATATAAGACATTAACAGAAAGCGGAACGACCCGGCTCAGTGAAAAGGCCACCAAACTGAGAAGCGCCAAGCGACGTTTTTTTTACAGCATGGCTATCATACTCCACGTCAGTCCACAAAAAGTGCGATAAACCTGAAAACACAACATGACGAGCTTAAGATTCCACAGGAAAATGGTTAAGTGTTGATAAGTTTTAGAGTGTCCATATCTTTCCGTCCAAAAACGTCTCCGCCCTCGAGAAAAAACCATTGACTCTGTCCCAATTAGCGGAACTGTTCAGAGCGGTTGAGAGGTGACGTTGGCTAGTTTTTTATTTGTCCGACTTTTCATTCCGCTATGCCCATTAGTGACCCTAACTATTTTTTTCTGTAACTGTTCTATTTGATGTATCCGGAATGTTTTTTCATCACCACATCCCCTATAAATAATTTGTACTTTTCACCTTGTCGCACGTTTTGGGGCGGAACAAAGCTGTTTTCTGTACGTGTCATTTGACATGTCTTCGGAGCGAATACTGGGACAGTCGCGATATTTTTGGGACCGAGATTTTCGTGTTAATTCTTACCGGGAGGAGGATCCGAATTCTGCCAAGCGCACTACGATATCGAGAACGAATCAGCGTATCGTTCTGGAGGGCTTTGATCTGTGAATTTGTTTCGTTTGTGAATGCAGCTTTCTACTACGTATGGGTTGGTGATAGAACTATCAGGATGACATAATCCGTTAGAGAAATATGACATTTTTTCATTGTCCATTTGCAAACACCACCGCGTACTGGTTACCAATCCAGCATTACTTTTCAAGCTCTGAAGCGGTTACACAGTCGTGTTTGAGCAGCCAGGCGGTATCCATCGTGGACCGTGATGGCCAAAACACTGGGTCGATGAGGCCGAGCGACCTTACTTAAGGTGGGCCTACATCCTGCCCTACCCACAGCTAAATAGTCTGGCAGTGTGTTGTGCCCGTTCGGTTATCCGAATCGGTAAGGAGACGTAGCCGTTTGGTAAGTCTTTTGGTTAGGACTCCGGATTTTGCTGCCGAGACAGTCGGTACATCCCACAGCTGCTTTGAATTGAGGAGGCTAACGATTTTTTGCTCAACAGCACAGAAACAAGCAGTGTTCACAATGTTTATTCGGAAGCCTGTATACCATAGTTGGTTTCACACCTGACTGTACCCACCGTACAGGGTACACACTCAGAATACTATTCGACAAAGTAACCTAAGTACACTGTCCCCCCTTTCCGCAGTTGCTACCAATTGGCAACAGTAAACATGTACTTCGAGTTATTCTCTGCGTTCTTCTTATAGAGTACAGGTCTTCACCACCTGCATCAAGCATTTGACAACTCTAACGATGGGATCGCGCAGAGACGAAACAATGTACTAGGTCTGTTGGAGAACGCAGGACGTGCTGACATCAAACGGAGTTCTAAGGTTACCTTGATGACCTCGATCACCAGGACTTACTATCATTGAGCATGGCTGGAATTGGCTGAACAACGTTGCCAACGAAGACCGTACAAACCTATCCTATCCGGAACATGTAGCCAGCAGTAACGTATAGAACAAAACTTATTTCAATATTACATTGACAACCTTGTGAAAAGTGATAAAGTGAAGATTGTTATGAATGATAAAGGGACGGTTGTCAAATATTAAAGAATGGATGTTCGAATTTGTCGCCTTTAGAGCCAGATGTGATTGGGTAGTATATTATAGAATGAGCTCATATCAACTACACCATCGGTGTTACACGAGTCACCTGTGATGAAACAACGAAAAGCATGGACATTGCTGAGAGCTAGATCCGGACAACAAAGGCTATGCTAGTTGGGAAATGTTCACTATACGCTGACATATCTAGTCAGGTAACCCAATCAAGGTTGAAGCTCACACGTAACACAAGACATCCAGATTTCATTAATAATGGTGAAATATACAATTTTGAGAATTTATTTAAGATCTAGCAACTTCCTATTCGGGTTTAGCACAGATAATTTGAGACTGTTCACAACTTGAAACACTGGGTTCCCTTCAATAAATTCATCAGCGCAGAAAGAAGACATATGTTGCGATATGTTAACATTTCGTTTACTCTCATCAGTCGCAAACGTTCACAACACTGAACACATTTTTACAATCAGTATGTAGGTTGAAAAAGTTTGTGATTTTTGATGAACGAGTAAAAGGCGCGACCGAAATCAGTAGACCACACATGGAATGATTCGGAAGTGACATTCATCATCATCATCATTGCAGCCATGAGCCTGACCAAGAGGTACTGTGGCTAGGACCGCCGCCCACCTCAACAGTGATGTGTAGTATCCTAGAAGGAAACGTTACTGAGAAGGTTGAGAATTATTAAAAGAAGACTAAGCGGAAGAATTAGAAATGGTATGGATACAGGTACGACATTGACTGCGACACACCGGCATCTCTGATAGCGTTTTTAACCAGTGACATTCAAACATTACCTAACTAATACTTCAGACTGAATGTCTAACTCCGGATAAATAAGCAATCAACTGATCAAGGAAGACAATTGTGTCCTATTCCCGTACTGCTTCACGTGGTCATTCTAATACGGTCACGCGTGGCAAATTTAATTTTGAATAAGACTTTCGTATCATTTTCTGATTACTATACTGACCGGTTTTCATTGAACACATTCCAGTTGTACTCCCACGTATCTTGTAAATGTACACGGAGTGATATACATGAGCAACATTGAAAGATGAAGTAAGGATACACAGTGAAACATCCGAACTGCCACATGTATGGTGACACGAGGTGAAGTTTCAACATCCAGATTAGTTACAATCACACACGATAAATTACCTAAACTATTAGTTATGTAAAGTGTTTTGGACATTCCGAATATTTAGTATGGTGTCTTCCTGTTATACCTTTCCGGCCCGGTATTGTAGATGAAACTTCACGAACAGTACCCCCGAGATCGACAGAATGAATGCGACCTATTTGTAAAGTGTCCGCCCAAATCTTCACTATACACCCCTTCGCCAATAAGGCCAGAACAAACAGTAAAACAGTTGTGATGAATGCGCCAACAAATTGATAATCGTTTCTTCCAGTAAGCTTAGTGTATTCCAAAATTTCTCAATATAATTTTTGCACGCCTCGACATCGACCTAAGACAGTCCTAGGAGTTTTTCTCACATTCTTCTGCATCTCCAGAATCGAACAAACCACAGGGATTATAACAGCACAGTGGGACACAGGATAGAAGCAGACACATCACATGGAAGGTCCGTGCGAAGGTCAACAAATAACCGACCTTCCGACGGAGTTGGGTTGGTAAATACCAACGGATAGAAAGGATGGATGTGTTCCAGAAAGAACGAACATCCAAATTTTAGCAGACAATCATAATCTGGGCGTGTGTAGTGAGAGCCTGCTGGTCTGATTCGGACAGAATGCGTCAGCATAAGACCGTGCATAGTATTGCCACCTCAATGCAATCTATCCATTTCCACTCTCTACCTCAACGTGCTAGTGTGAACCACTTGCTTTGGACAACTCAAAGGCTTTAATAGAGCAATACCAGACCGATACCTTGAGTCATCTTAAACTGACGTCACAAGACACTAGTGAAACAAACAAAAGGATATTGACAGACTTCAAGGAGGAAAAGGAATAACAACAGATTGAATGACAGGTTCGAGTACAATCCTCACGAATAAAAATAACTGGAATGAGATGAACAAACACCGATATTCTACACAAGATCCAGTCATCCGCTCACACCAACAAGGCAGTAAACTACATAACCAGCTACCTGTGTTGGACGGGTAATAAGACTCAGAGGCCCTTACCTGAACAGGTATACATTCAGGTGCATCAGCTGCTTTCACATTGTCTTCATCCGCTTCTTGGTGACCGTCATCGTCATCATCATCATCAGTGCCTTGCGGCTCGTCAGCTCTCTCCACGTTCACCGGTACGATCGCATCAGTCTTCTCTTGTTTAGCGCGCAACGACAAGAGCGTTCGGTCAGTCAGATGGGCCAACAAGGCGGCCACATCAGCTGCTTCCACTTCGGACAGCGGCGAGGAAGCCGGTGCACGAATCAATGCAGTCAAAGTGGGCAGTACGGCATCAGCTAGGGCGGCCTGATGTTCAGAGTTGCCGCCGTTGGGGCTTGCGCCTGTGCCGGTGTTGTAAGCCGTGTTCCCGCAAACATAATCAGTGAAGAAACAGGCTAAACCACGACGAATCTGAGGTCGATCTTCACTGATCGGATTGAACCAGAGAAGAATGAGTTGGCTCAAGACGTGACTGGAAATAAATCGATCATATAAGAGTAATTTGGCCAGCCCGAGTGCACTGGTGGTACGAAGATCATCGTCCTGTGTTGAACAATGCGAGAAATAGGATGCATTAAGATAGGGGAACAAGAAGAGCGCATTATGGGCGGAATCACACAAGTGCGTACAAGCGTGAGTAGCCAAAATTGCCTGCAAGACCTCACGGAATCACTCACCTCACTATCTAAGAGGGCGATGATAGGTTTGAGAAAGCGCGCCGCCGTTTTGGACATTTCTTTTCTACGCATCAGTACGCTTGCCATGCTAGTCTGTGTAATATCCTGGTCGTTGCGTCGCATCAGAACGATAAAATCAGAAGCATCTATAGTAAGATAGGTGTAAATGAACAGCGATAAAACCAATAGTTGTTTGGAAACAGTACTTACGTCTGCGTACCAAAGTGGATGACATTAGAACTATCGATCACATAGTATCACCTGCGTATCCGCGTGTTGATTCAACAGTAATCTAAGAAAGTACAAAAATGTTATAAAATGGACAAGAGATTCCTATACACATTTTGAATGGCTCATTCCAAAAGGAGATATACGAATACTAGGATTTCTCTCGCTGATTATAACTCACTTATAGTGTATATCCTCGTCCGAACGAGAAGCTGAACATTGGTCGTTGTGTTTGTAAGACAAGTTGGAAACGTTGGAAAATCGTAGCAGTTAAGGGTTTGATGATAATAGTTTATTAATGTATAACTTCAACCCAAGTGAACAATTCTTGAAGCACGGATATCGACAGAAATTCAAAGGCGATCGTAACCGAAAGCAGTGATTCAGTAGCGCCAGGTATTGCAGTTCACAATACGTGGGTCGTGTGATATGAATGGGGGAAAACATTTCAGTTATAACTTTGACTGTTTTTATGAAGTCACAAGAAATAAGTTTGTAATAGGTTACCGCTGACATTGGTTGAACCGTGTGTGAATAAGCCAGACCGTACTGTACTGCATGTAGGGCACATCATCATCATAACAGCCATGAGCCTGACCAAAAGGTACTGTGGCTAGGACCGCCGCCCACCTCAACAGTGACGTGGAATATCCTAGAAGAAAACGTTACTAAGAAGGTTGAAAACTAATGAAAGAAGACTAAGCGGAAGAACTAGGAATGGTATGGATACAGGTACGCCATTGACTGCGACACATCGCCATCTCGGATAGCGTCTCTAACCAGCAACCTGAGTGATCACCAGGATCCCATCCAGGCAGGCGACACCTACCCACTTTGCTCAATGGAGCAGTCAAGGTCTTCATATTTCGTGACCACGTTGTTGCTCGACCACCACGCGGTTTTACCCAACTGTTGGAGGCCTCAGCATACAATGCCCGGTACGGTAAACGATCAGATGACATACGGAGAACATGACCCAACCATCGGAAGCTGTGTACTGTGATTAGTTGACCAAATTGATCGCGCATCCTGAGTGTTCCAGAATACGCACCGGCGAACAGCCACATTGCTCACGCGATCAGTCCAC
>LUCH01003479.1:23279-37497 GCA_013368495.1 Paragonimus heterotremus
TGACTCAAAAGTCTGACCTGCGAGACAACAGGATATGGGGTTTTCTTGGAGACCTCACCCGGAGTCTGACTCACTTGACGGTGAGGGGCTTGCCTAGCTCGAGGGCGCAGTGAGTAAGACATTGATGTCTCATTCTGAGCACTGCTGCGCGCAGTGGATGTACTCGAATCTACTTTGGGCTTTCGGGAGATACCAAATGTTCTTCGACCGTATTGGATAATACGCCGGCGGTCACGGTCAACTGTTTGGCGATCGAAGTGCTAGTTGTTTGAGGGTACCTTTTCTAACCCCCTTCTTCCTGATAAGGAAGACAGCAATGCCGCAACCATAAAAATAGTTCTGCTTTATGTCCATAGGAACATGCCTCACTACCTAAACACTCCTATGAGGTCAGTAGTGCGACATACAATCCTATGAGTGTAACTGCTTTTCATCTGACTGTTCCCCTTTGGCCTGTCTGACAAGGTTGCACGTGGAAGGACCGGAGTCCTAGGCAGCATAGCCCGCCGGATCAAAACAGTACACAAGCCCGACCACCTCGCCAAGGTAGCAGTATAGGACGGCACAACAAAAGACTGAAGACCTCCACTGTAGAAGCTGCATAAGAAAGTTATCTGATGTGAAGTATTCACACCTTAGAAATGATCCAACAGATACCAAGAAAAAAATAACTGGATTGTAGAAGAATCAAGCCCAAAGAGCGATACCAGCGCTACTGGCATGCGAAGATTCGCGGCCACACTAATTTGTCACTATTAGTAGATGAGTCAATTCATAGCACAGACGTTGAAAACGTTCTGTTGTCACTTCCCATAACGTGACCCTGCAAAGTAGAACTTTCCAATCACCTGAAGATCGTAACTACAGCAAGAAACAAATCTGATGTTTCGCAAGATCGACACTGTCCTGGCCGTCAATTTGAAACCAAGGCTTAGAAAACTTACAAGAAAATGTGGTCGCCAAGAAAGTAATTGAAAACGAAAAGATTTAGTGAAAAAGAAACTAATGTATACTAACGTTATTACGTTTCGCAAAGACTATTTTAGAACACTACTAATACGTTGAGAGTGCTAGGAGCGCGATGAAACTCGATTTGAGTCAACAGTCAAAACCGTTGGGAACCGTTAACCTAGTGTGGGATATAACATAGCCGAGTGTATCTACTTCTTGTTTATCAATGGAGGCCCAGATGTTTCACAATTGCGTCTCTTCTAAGTTAACAAATCTGCCAAACTACTTATTAGCAATAAGGTAACAATTCATAATAAAACTCGTACACAACATGAAGATAAATCTTACCTCACTGGAAAGAATGTATACGACTCGATATGTTAACATTTCGTTTACTCTCATCAATAACAAACGTACAACATACAGATGACAGACATCCGACAAACAAACATAGACGGTGTGTGGACACGTATAAATTCATGACCAGTGATGAGTAACCACTCATTCTATCCCTATTTGTGCAATGTATACAGCCTGTACATTTAAAGTATACACGAGCGGAGATCTTTCTCCTACATTTAACGACCTATGAACATTATCGACTGGTTAAGATAAACGAAATGCTAACAAATCGCAACGTGATGAGGTAGTTAAATGGAATTCGGTGACTGAAATAAACACAATTATCGGTAATACTAACCGATTCCAGTATGAATGAAACAGTCAGGTCCTGGATTGATTCACACTTCAATATTAAGCAGATTAAACAGGTGATGGCATTAAAGCGCGGCTAGCCGTTTGATAATTTCATGGATTCTAAGTACTTTGAATATTCAATATGGCCTCCGGATGTGGGTGAACCACTCTATACTAAGTGATTAGACGATGCCCGCTTTCAACAAAAGACAGACTGATTGAACGTCCTGTCTTGAGACGTAGTAGCCATATCGAACCTCGGAAAAAAGTCACATGATGAAAGATAACCTTGGCATCATGAATGGTACAAGAAGTCGCATTTATCATATAATGTGTAATTTGAATAACACCTATGAATAAAACATTGGGTTTGTATGCACCATCGTCTCTCTTGGTCACGAGATGACCTGGCTGTTAGGCTAACCGACGTGTTCACAATAAATACAATGGCTTGACTGTCACGGTTCGTTTCCGTTTACTTCCATCCATCACGCCGAGGATGATGACCTCAAGCTGACAACCATGCCATACTTTCGGTTCGCAGAAAGCGAACTGATTCTGTACTGAGCAGTCTGTTTCTAAATTTTTGCACTTGTACACCGTATATTAGCACTCAATCGGGATGCAACCATGCGTATGAAATGTGATTAAAAAAGGAGCTGCTTCCTGAATCACCGCGTGAAAGCTTTTGCTATAACAGGGTATATGTGTAGGCCACTTACAGCTGAGTGAACCGAGTATAATGATAACGCCCATGTGGAAGCAGAACTACAGACAACAACGCCTGTAACACGTTTTGAGACCCTTCAGAACTCAACAGTTTTGCATAGTCCCGTGAAACCAACTAAAGAACGCAAACGCAAGAAGTATTGGTCGGTGAATCGCAGGGACAAGAACGTACGATGGGCAAGTCAAGTTCGTGTCAAATCCTGACGAAGTATTCAAAAAAGTGACTAAACTTTTTAAGAAGCTGGCATTTTTCTCCTAAGAAACATTTCGATAAGACACTCAAAACTGGATACAACTTAGAGCGTGTGCATCACTTTTTTCAGGCTTAGCAAGTACTCTGACAGATGGATCCATTTCTCATGGTCGCACGACGCATATAATAAAAATAGCACGACTAATATAAGAAGGGGAAAAAGTGAAACGAAACGCGGAAATTTCAGTGTCCCGGAGGAGAAAAACTCGCAGTGGATAATCACAACAGGGGAATCTACAGTTGAACGCCGTCTCACTAGAGATCGTAACAGTCTGCTGCCTAGATGTGCCGGTCAGGCTTGTGCACTGCACCGATCCAGAGGGATATGATGACTAGGACTTCGGTCTCATCAAGTACAATCTTGTCAAACTGGCTGAAGGGAAATAGTCAGACGAAAGGCAGATGCACTCAGAATTGCACGCCGCACTACTAACTGCGTCGGATGACTTAGATGATGAAGAACGATCTTGGGAGTATACAGCACAACTACTTTTAAACTACCGACACTGCCCTTTGAATCAGGAAGAAAAGGGTTGGGAAAGATACTCTCAAACAAAAAGTACTTCCTAGATATTCTACCAGCCATTGTATCCATCAGTTTTCCTTCACTTGTGGAAACATACATTGGTAGAACAGAAAGGATACTTAAAAACAGAGCCAAGAAGCACATTCCAAATTAGCTGAGAGTTGCACTGGCTAACCCGCCAACGAGCGACACTCAGCGAAGACGAAACGCCGCTCCATCCATTGCAAGACACTTATCGACTACAGGTCACAGCATCAATAGTGCACCCTCGTTTAAGGTCTTGATGAACTCTCACAGCTCAAAAACTCTCAGGTATATTGAAGCATTGTTGATTCGCCGCTGCAATAGGGCGTCGTCAGCTTGGTGTAGCAGAAAGACGTATACCGTTTAAGCGAAACCAAAAATAAAAATAGCAGAAAACCAAAGAACGGGGACTGGAAGGAAAACGAGACGACACGACACGAGTCTTGCCGATTTCCGGGTCATTTCTGAGGAATGGAACATTAATTTGTATATGCCCCTTCTCTGAAATCTTGTCAGAAAACTGATAACGCTCTACGGGACCATAAAGCATCAGCTTGAAGGCATTCTTCCTTCCAAATCATTGTCCCATTCTTTCCCGCTTCTAGTCTAACGCGTTCCATGTGAACAAGTGCATAATGTGATGAGCAATGGACAGACATTCACAAAACGAATTCTAACCACCGAGATCAATAGTAACATGACTAAGATTACACAAAATATGCAGATCTCGAAAAAATATTAGCAAACAGTTGGTTGCTCATGTGGATCAAGAAAAGATGTCTAATGTCAATTCCTCCTGTCATGCCTGTCTAAATTCGAACAATCTGACGAGCGCCTCAACTATCATAACAGTCAACTAGCGTGCTGTAGGGACAAACATATCACGAGATAAAACCGAAAACTCACCACTAAAGACCAACAGTCGCGCACAACAATGGATTATCGTGTGGTTAAGCACCAACTTCCGAACAACAATTTTGTCAGGCAGACGCTTTATCACGAACGATGGCAATTAGATGAACACGAATCCCATCCGGTACATTTAACTACGTTCGCTTAAATATTTCGAAGTCATTTGTAGTTTCGAGGTGTAAGGTGTTACTGAAGCGAATACTTAGGAGTTTGTGTTGGATAAATAAGACTGCTGAAAGGTTCATGCATCAGCAGTGGGAGTTTAGAAAGTAGCTGCACATAACTGCAAGGCTAGGGCGGTCTTCGATAATTAAGATTATTGAACAAAGAGAAGCATCTCTCTGAATGTTGATGATTACGTAGATTGGACGACTATGGGAGTGGTGTTGCGACTGCAAAACGTGAATGTTTACGGTAGAAGACGTAAATCATAAACCACTGATACTTGTGTTCAGTTGCAGAATCGAGTGGCGTCAATGGATAAGCAATGATAATATTACGAAGCGGATACCTGGCAGCGAGAGTTGAACAATCACCTGACCAACTCTATAGGAAACACAAACACAGGTGGTTGGAACATGCACTGAGAATGTCAACTGGTCGCTGACACGCTCGGCGTTAGTTGTTGAGGTGCAAATCGACTGGAGTAAAGTGCGAAGTGGATAAGTGATGGTCAGCTGGGTATAGAGAAGTGAAACCATTTACAGGTGAACAGAAAACTGTTGAACAGATTCGTCCCCCGGACTGAGAGTCTCGCGACTCAGAGTCAGTAGCTGAAGACACTCGGAGAGACAGCGACTAATCAAGCTCGATGGCATTAACTTTGTCGTTGTTCGACTGCCATCTGCGACTAACGAAGTAAGGCAGTGAAAGCTGTGAGGAAGCTGTCTTACAGAGGCCGCTAAACTTTTAGTTACAGCACGATTATTTGTGCGATAGACGTGGATACCTTGATGCCGAAGGTCTGAATTCGGACAGAGATTAGTGCATCAACTCTTCAAATTTAAACACTTGAAGACCAAATCCCCGACTACTCATTAGTAGTCTCTTTAAGTAAATGGTCAAAGCGTTGATCAGTCAGCTCAATAATGACTCTTCCTTGAACGCATTCTTGCAATGATCAACAGAAGTATCAATGCAGCAGGTTATTCATCATGTCGTTTACGACGGGATCATTAGCACAAGAGCAGTTCGTCCACTGCCAGAGGCTGCCTGCTCAAAACACAACTACAGTTCATCGTTTCACTAGGCCTGACTTCAGAGCCCCATACATGCGTGGCGAACTATGAATGGTGTATAGTGAACTCAAAGAGACGTGATTGGAGGTTGAGCTGCATGTCGAGCGGAACCGAGATAAACAAAACGTACCGGACACTTCATCGTCATCCTCGTCGTTGTCGTCTGCATCCCCCTCATTGACCGCGATCGCTGCGGCTTCGTTCGTCGGGGAAACGCGTGCGTTGGGTCTCACTTTCGCCTCGTGAAACGGTCGAAACCCAAAGATTAACAGACAATCAATTATGCAACGTAAGGCAGTTTCACTGATCATTACGTGGTCGACACGCATAGCCTAAAAATAGACGGTAGTGAGGAGAATTGAAAGAAAGGCCCGATTGGTAGTGAGTGAACAGTGAAACCATTTTTAAACAGATATGAGGCGAATTGAGAATGTACGCACGATGAACGAAATAAATTAAAATGACACGTCGACTCTTTGTAGATATTAGCCTATATGCTTCGTATCGTCATCGTGTATACCACAATGAAGTATCAGACTTGTTCGGTGGTCAAAACCTGTACCTGCTAAAATGGATACTGATCGACACAACTAATCAATCTGATTAGAGTAAACAGGACTGAAATTACTCACAAAAATTATGAAGCAATACAGTCCAACATCAATCAATTTAGTCGAACATGAATTAGGGAACACTTGTCGGAGTTTTGAAAGCACATACGGACGAGCCAGAAAAAACGCGTGTTACACTTGCCAAACTGCATTATCTTTGGCGATAAAGGAAAGGCAACATAATACTTCTGTGCCTTCTGCTTTGCTTTATAGAAACATGGTCCATCCTCGAAAAAACCATGTTTTCAAACCATCGCTGTGCCCGTCAACTAACCCACATCAAGCGAAACGATCGTAAGAGCAACACGACCGTTAGCCGACGCGTATTCCGGAACGCTTGAGTTACGCGTCAGCTGGTCAACTAACTACGTTACACAGCCTGCGATGATTGCCACATACTGTGCATACCAGCTAGGCGTTTACCACACTGGGCACTATATACGGAGACTACAAACAGTTCGGGGAAACCGCGTGGTGATCAAGCAACAACATGGTCACGAAATATGAAGCTCTGACTATTCCATTGAGTAAGGTGAGTAAGTATCGATTGTCTGACTGGGGTCACTGGCTAGAAACACTATCCGAGATGGTAGTCTTATCTACATTCATATCATTTCTAATTCTTGTATCTGATCTCGTTTTGTGTTACTAACAAGTAGTGTGGCAAATTTATGATTTCAGATGAGGCCCGATTGTGAAAATTCAGGGCTTCGGCTGGATTCGAACCAGCGACAGAAACACCAAGTCTCCACGCGACAAGCGCTCTACCAGCTGAACTACGAAGCCACGCCAGGAGCTCGGAAATTTCACATTTGGACTCGGTTACCCTCCCGTCTCATTGTCTCATATGGAATCCACCAAATGATCCAGTTCTACTCCTTTTCATAATTTCTTTTCTTCACATCACATTGCTGTTGCGGTCATTGGCGACTCGAGCGACACGGTATCCTCTGGTCAAGTTCACGATCGTTATGAATGGAATAACAGCGCAAACCTGTTCCAATTCTGGACAAAATACAATAAGCAATTGTTGAGTACCACCGTCCAATATTGCGAACACTAGTACTCTACCAGAATACCGCTATCGTCCGTCACAATAGGTTAAATTGTCATTAGCTACGGTTATCGAACTCCAGTGAAGAGTTGTAACAGCTTATCTACAAGGATATCTGTATTAAGTAACTGTATCCGGGTGCTGATGGAACCTCGAGATTACAAACTTGGTGGAAGCGGGTAAGATTAACTCCAAGAAGAAAACAATAGTTATGGCACGCAAGGGTATAGGCGGTAGCCGGGTAATCGTCACAAACCCACTGCAGTTCATTCAAGTCACAGATGAGAAATCAGATAAAAGTGAGACAGCCTGTGAGGCAAATGGCTTATCCACAATTGTCTCTATCATCAAGACCCTAAGATTAAACAAGAGTCTTTAAGGGACTGAGACGTTCAGTCATTGCTTTAGTTAGGATTGGTTACCCGTGCGATTAATTCGATTGGTCCATTTTACATAGGGCAAGTCATGCACTTTAACATCGTTGTGGTATGCTCGATTTACATCTCACCATTCTGTGCAGCAGCAATACTGCCTATATAGGGTAGGATGGACCCAAAGTTTATCGTATCGGAATTGCTAGCTATAATGATGTTTTGTGGGTTGAGAACATTCCTATAAAGGTCGCAAATCGACACTTTTTGATACTCGAGAAAATGATGTTGCCCATGTGGAAGTAGTACTGGTCTGATTTACACATAAGGGCGTAAGTGAAACTACCAACAGATCTGAGTTGTCCCAGCGAGGTCCGATAATGTTACCATTATTTTCCAACACAATCCTGGGGGAAACTAGACTGAATGTGATCATACATCAGCTAAGCCACCAGATTATAATCCAAACACGGCGCATCCTGAGGAACCGCTCTGGTCAGAGATAGCATATGGACAATTGAAGGGTCCAGCAGAAATCCCCTGCTCCTTATCACAAAAGCGTGTAATACATCGCAACAAGACACCACAAAGCTGTCTACACTGATTCTTATCAAACGGCGTGCAGTAGATACAGTCTTCTCGTATGAGCGTGAAAACTAACCCGTTCGAGTTCTCATCTTCAAGTGTTCCATCACTGACAAGTGCGTTAAACACCAGTCATCGAGTAGCAACAGCTGACAGATAGAAATTAGGTTAAAAAGCGGATATTTGATTACGAGAATCAAGTGAACTGGTTAGCAATTTCTAAGGGAACAGAAAACGTAGATGGCTAAGTTATGTACTAAGAGTACTAACAGCTCAACTGTCAAGTCAACTGTTCTCTGTCAGCGTCCCAATCGAGTGAAGAAAAGTATGACATGGACAGCAAGGAAGACAACTATCAGAAGGCAAATCCCGTGCGGCTGCCGGATGAGAGCTTTCATGCTGAACACAATCAATTGCAAGGTTAGTTGGCACGTTTTCGTTGTTGCCAAGCTCGGTAACAGAAGGACAGCAGGCCAAACAACTAGTTCGGTGAACGACATAAAACTAATAAAAGTTTTGTGCGTTCCAGGTGAGGAAAAAGTGCAACCCGAGTGTTTAACGTTATTGTTGAGGTACCGGTTCTTACACCGTAATGTATCCGATACTAGGTGACATACAAGGTAGCATGCGGATGGAATATTATCAGATTGCCCAGAACTGAGAGAAGGAATCACGATAACCAGGCCTGAGTATTGGACCGTATAACTGGTAGTCGAGTAGCACCATCACTGAGCTATCGCGGTGTTGTATGTGATGTTAGCTTGCGACATGAAACATCTGACATTACAGCTTACTTAAGATTGAAGCCGATAATGCCCAGTGGTATTAAAAAGCCCTGGCATAAAAATCACTAACCATCAAACAAAATTATCACCTGATTGATTCCGCTAATCCACTTAAACTACTTGGAGTTGCATTCTCATAACGTGAACAGCAGTTTCATGCAATTCACTTGTGATAGAGCGAATAAGCTTCGAATCCGCAGCCGTCTACAATGTCCTCTCACCTCAGCCCTGTATACATCACATAGAAGGGAGCATTTGAGAAGTCTACAGTTGATATGTGAAAAGGAAGATACACAAAGAAACAGTTAATATGTGGGGTTAGATTAGTGCAAAAACTCACTGAGTAGAACAGAGACATATATTGAATAGCCAGCGGCAAATCCATAGAACAACAGAGACCAAGAGTGAGAATAGCTTGATTGCGAACCGATGGATCTTCGTGTTGAATGCTCGGGAAGATCTGGAAGTACAGTCAGAAAATGAAAAACGTCAGGTAAGAATGAGATGAGGGAATGAGCTTAAGACAAGTCTAATAATGTGCTAGTTACGATTGATCATATGGATTAAAATTCCACCAGCGCATCCACGCCGGCATCCCCCAGTACACCTGAAAGGCGAGCAGAGTACTTCTATATAGAGTGTGGTCAGGTGGGTAAATCTAACAGTGGTTTGTCTACGTATCATTATACGCATAGACGCAAGACTGGAGTAGACGGAGAAATAGGTGCTCTGCCTCCAACAATCTTTGACTGCGCTGGCTATGAACGGGAATTTCCGATCAAGATTGGTCTCAGTCAACACAGAAGACATGCACATCCCATCGAAAGCAACCTGAAAACTGTCGAATCTAACTGGTCTCAACAGGAGTCGGCTTCTCCCCTTAAAATTGCCAGGAGACCCCACTACTTCACGCGCTGCTCTGGAAATCATGCTCAACATCATAAGGTCTACATGCGGCTTTTATTGATACATCCAAAGCGGTTGATTTTATTTCAAAGGACTCGATCACCAGAGCGGTCCAGGCATTCGATTCTCCTTCACCTCTAACGTACCACATTGCTGATTCCCATCGGAGGGCGTCCGTCACGTTCGAAAGCCCTGTCCTGTGGTGCCTGCGCTGTGTTCACCAGGGTAACTCACTGTTGCTTTTGTTATTCATCACGACCGGAACTTCGCTACCACTTCCACTTTTGTGGAAGACGTTACATTATAAAAGAACATTTTCCCGTCCCCATGCGTGAGCCTTGATCGCACTATCATCTAGGAGGGCTTCAGATTTTGAGACTGAATTTCCCTTCTTTTCAGTTTCTTGCTCTTAACATACCATACAAAACACTTTCATGTGACGACTATGGAGGAGTCAATATTTACTACTCTTGTGGAAAGACTTGTCAACTGTTTACTGTTGTTATCCATGCATGGCCCTACATTTGATTGCCAGTGTTTGAAATTTTCATTTTTGTTACTTAATTTTTGGTGTCATTCCATTCAAAATAAACGACACACTGTCATAGAATATGCAATAAGGATAAAAACTGTACGGGAGGAAGGTGAATTGCATTGTTTGCCGGAAACAGTTGATGTAATGGGTCCCATTCCTAAAGTTGAACTCAGAGCAGTGAGAAAACGGACACTGGCAGATGCGATTATTCCGTGTTGATTCATCCGTGCCAAGCGGAAATAATCGGAATGTATATAAAGCTAGTAGTGTTGACTGACGAAAATATCCTAGTTAAACGAGAAACAGAGCGTATGTTGAACTAGTAAAGCCATGGAAGATTAAGGCTTACATAAGTGTTTCTAGCAACCGGATGTTAGCTTGAAGCTGCTAATCGAGATCATCTCGGAGAAGAGTACAAATCTCGGTTTAACGTGATAGACATAATCCTGAAAATCGAAACAAGGGAATATCTTATTACCGGTGACTAATGTCTGGCGAATGAGGAAACCGGAAGTTAGAGGCAATATAGGATAAGCTCAGCTACGCAGTCTCACTCTAAACAGACTTTGGAAAACGTTCCCTCTTCTTCTTCAGTGAACTCAAGCATCAACCGGCTCCGGTCACTTAACTTCTCTCACAGTTAAACAGAAGCTGGTAAATACAATGTGAACCGGCGACAGCAGATTGTTCCCTTTTGAGTTGAGGTAACAATGATTTATGAGTCCGGTCAGTGACTGCGATTTTAGGTATTCAACATTGTTTGACCGACTAGGCGACCAATTGGCAAAAAAACACGAAACACGTGATTCGATAACATTGTGTCTACACGCGTGATTACTTCCGTGTAGTCCAAAGGGCAATTTGGTCATCTGTTCTAGTCCAATCTAACAGATGAAACGCCATCATCGAAAGAGATATGCCTTCTTAAGTGTGTAAATGACGTCACTTGGGATACCTGTTTATCAAAATCTTAACTTGAGATAGTTGCAGTACGACTTCTCTGTATTCAATGAATGGATGAACGATCGTAATTTGTTAAATGAAAATCCCCCAAGCGTGCGGATGGTTTGTTTACACATATTAATGATAATCACTAAGAGAAATTCACAAAGCAGCACAAAGAGTAAGACATTCCGCCAATGTCCGTTCTCAAGCAGTTACCAAGCGGACAGTTGGGAGTTAATTTATCACACAATGTGCACTGGTCTCTCCACATTAAGGATGTTTTATGCAAACTATGAGACACGCACTTACTCGGTTCACTTTAAATAATCTGCTGTTCCTCGTCAATTCATTTGAAAGATTAGAGGATGCTTATACACTCATCCAATGGCTGAACGGTTCTCTGCAAGTCTCTCGAGTCTTCCAAAGAACTCAAGCTCTTGAAATGATTCATAAAACTTCTGGCCTGATGCAGCGGTATCGCCTACTTATACATTGTTATTATCAAGCCGCATTTGAAAGCATGTAAGAAGTTTGCTGACAAAGGCATCTTTATGTTTATGAGATTCTGTAACAAGATTTTCGACCTACACCCATCTTTCAACAATCCTTTGCTAAGCCAGAAATTCAGTGAATTCCGAACCTACTTCTTCAGTGTCCACTAAACAAGTGAGTGAATGTTGACCTCATTGTAACTTTGAATATAAATCTGTTAATTCGTAATCTTGCGGTTCGATTTTTATTCCAACCACCGTAACCCATGCATATTGTGTATCCGTGTTGCATCAAACGTTCATGCTTTTGCATTCAAACGTACTCATCATGAATCTTAATTGTGACACGTGTACCCGTTATGCAGCTGGTGCTGATGGTTAACTTGTCCATTCAGCGTTGTGTCCAATACATGTAATTATTTATTCATATGATATACAGATTTGTATACACATTGTGCCTTTTGATTCACAATACATCTTAACTATGGCTAAACGCAGAATACTACGGATATCAACAATACTAGTTTCCAGTGAGTAAAGGGCAAATTACTAGCTTGACTTAGATTCTAAGTACCTCCATCCCGTTTATTTATTTATTTTGTTTCATCTCACAAGTTTATATTCGATCCCAATTAACTTTGCCTAGTACTGAGGAATTGATGAGATATGTTAACAGTTATCAATTTGTCGTCTCATTGACATACTCAAATTATTTGAGAAAACAAACAGAATCGAAACGAAGAAGTGGTGCTTCAACGAAAGACTTCAATTGCGAAACTGATAACAACTTACATTCTGTGTGTACAAGAACAAGTGATAAGTAACCTAGCATCACGTCGACTGTATATGATTACTTAACCTTTTTAAACCCGACTTCTTAAAGATACGTTTATTTCTCTGCAATGTGTACGTTTTGATTTCGAAAGAGCGCCTCATTTAGACCTACGGGTCATACTTATAAGACTACTGTTAGAACAGATTTGCTTTACGACTGCGAAACTTGGCCGCTAGAGATTGAGGACATAAGGTGCACTAATGTGTTTGATCATCGATGTCCGCATTCAACTGTACCAGTAAACAATCAGCAGGTTAGAGGAGAGGTTGTAAAGAATGAGGATCGAGCAAGTCCACTTAGCTAAATCTCGGTGTTTCAAGGTTACACCATGCAGTACGACTGCCAACCTATCGGTGCACTCTCTCCCGCTTGCCAGTGTAAGGTGCGGAGTAGGCGATCCGTGACTTGGCAGATGGAAATGAAATCAGTCACGTAGAGATAGTAAGTCGTCTGACTGAAATAACTGTGAGGCAATGATAACTCCTGAAGGGGGCAATGATAGCAACAGGTGAGCCGTTTTGCAAATGTCGTCCACAACTCAGCTGTTAGGTAGTAAGGTGTATGAAGCCTTTGTTACTGATTATTTGGATTTAAATCACAAGATTCCCAAAAATAAATCTTATGCGTTCCCGTTTCATCTTCGGAAGAGGTTTTGGTCCCCTTATCAGTATCATTGCCAACAACTGGTATACTGCTGTCGAACACGATAACGTCTTTAAAGTTCTAGCTTATAAGATACTCATTACGGCACAAACGTCAGTTTCCGACCCTCTAGGGTTAACAGCTATCGTATCGACTGTTTTTCATTCAATTCGTTTCATTAAGTGGATCTTACAGTACTAGTAATAATCCCATTAAATCTGGACTTATATAACCGTGCTTCTGTTAGCCATCGAACATATTAATTAATTTTTACCGGCACTGATTCGTGAGAATTTGCTTATGACGAGAACCGTCGAAATCTGTTTGTAAGAATACGTACAATGACACTTACTGTAAATTTATGTGAAGGCCAACATTTCACGTGTTAGCTCTCAGAAAAGTAACTAACAGAACAGAGATTTAAGGAAAAGTACACATAACAAAACTACCTATTACAATATATTATTTGATAAATATCCTGGGATCTACTTCAAATTCGTACACAAGGATTTAAGAAAAAAATCGGACTTTCGGAGTGGTGATCGTGAATGTTCTCGCCGGAAATGACCCCTTGTTTCACTCCACTCATCGTAATTACCAACGCCAATGACTGGTAATGATGAATAGTTATCACAACCAAACACGGCAGGTGAAGCAAGCCATAGTAAAGAGGGGAGAAATTATAGAACCTAATTTCCTCGAAAACCTAAGCGTCTAAACTCAAACATGACAGCGAAATGTGTACACGATGCGACGAGCCGACCCGAGATCACAACTGTAGCACCACTGTGCGGACACAGGCCACGAGGTCAGCATAGATCATGCGAAGGTGGTCGCACGCGCAAACATGAAAGCGGAACGGCTTGTATTGAAGGCTCTCTACTGGCGTAATTCGTTCAATCGACACGCAGATATAGACAGCCACTAGGTAAGCATCGTTGACACTGAAACGAACAGCGAGCGAGGACAAACCGACAGGCGAACACGGTGAGCGGCAGAACAGCCTTTTTCCAACACATTTATTTGTTTGATAACGGATCCTAGTGTAGATTTGAAACGTCACAATAAATCGTACACTACTCAGTGTGTGACCTTTTCAAATACTTCATATATATATATATATATATAT
>LUCH01003479.1:44560-64365 GCA_013368495.1 Paragonimus heterotremus
TACAAATCACCAGTCCTCGTGGATCATCTGTGTTTGCGAACAGGTACCTCTGGTACGACGGTAAGAGACGATAACGAAGAAATGTTACAATGATCTGTTTCTGTTCGCTTCTCAGTTAATAAGGCTAGTAAAAGAAAACTGCATCCGGTCATCTACCTACTACAAAAAACTCATGTTAATTTCATCGAAGCGAACTCTAAACAGCCTGCCTAGAGAGTTTTGTCGAACTCTCGAACACATTCTTGATCTCCCCACTCGATCCACCTAACAAACCACCCCGGCAACTTCTTCAATGACCGATGGGTTCATGTGAATGATAAAAATAAAACGAAAGGGACGCAAAAGGTACGGAAAGGTACGCAAAAATGAGACAGAATGTCAAAACGTAACGCCAAAACCACTGGATAATTCAGTACGCAGTCTATACAAAGGAACGACGAACTGAGCTCAACTGCTGATTCACATGAGATTATGATACATCGAGAAGGCTCGGCGGAACTGGCGCACAAGTAATGCAGAAGCTAAGTGCTCAGTACCGGGGAGATACATTTATATCACACCGTCAGCATTCAACCTTCATGAGACGCCGTAGTGTTATGTCATTGAAGCAGATGGGATAATAAATTAAGATCATGAAAAAAAGCGAGTTGTAGAAGTTGCGGTTGAATGATGGCCTTTACTACTACGTGATACGCCAAGTAAAAGATTTTGGGCTGATATGAATTTTTGAAACGTGCTGTTTGAAAATTTTTATAGGAATGCAAAAGTTGCCATTAACTGCAGGTGACTTTCAATTCATATTGTGTACATTTCAGCCTGACAGTTTTGCAGCTTTCACATATTCGACCGATTAGCGTCTAACCAGACCGCGTACTCTTAAACGCTGACGGGACAAAAATGCGCCAGATGAAGTTAATGACAAACGCTTTTCAATGGCAAACAACATGAAGTAGTCATTGACCGGAATGTAAAAAAAACAGCACTCACTGCACAACAGCAGTCGTTAACGGAGATCCGTGCAGCTGACGAAGCAGAGCGGAACGTTCGGCTTCAAGCTGCGCGCATTCATCACGAAGTCCGGTAGCTTGCTCGAACTCCTTACGGCGAACACAGTTGTGTAACGATTCATTCAGCTCATTCATTCTAACTTCAAGTTTGGCGATCTGGACGAGGAAGGAAAAAGTGAACAGAGTTTTGTCTGGAGCGGAACATCAGATTAGCAAGGTTGGTGCAAGTCAAACGGGAAAAAAACCAACCCAACTGACCTTCAGACGGATAGCTCGTTCTTCTTCCTTGCCAATGACCGGCGGATTAGTCACAATCACCCCATTAATCCCATCTGCGGAAGGTTGGTTGTTGGTTATTCCATCAGGTGCCTGGACGGATAGTGGGATTGAAGCCGACAGCAGTGGTGGCTCGACCGGATCACACAGTTCACTTATCATTTCGATTACATTGTTAATGCGTTTTCGCTGAACGTTTGCAGCATCACAGGGGTACGTTGAAAAAAAAAACAAATGAAAGGGAGCGATAGTTGACAGGAAAAAAAACCATTTAAATGGATGGCAGTTATTGCTGGCGTGCATCCAGTTCACACGAGATTGATTACAAACAGAGCCATTCAGATAATAGGAATACTGAGGAAACAGGATCATAATTTGTATTATTAGTTCACAATCGAGCCTGTTCACAAACATGGGGTGGGGGTATTGATGACAATGGGTTGAGCTCAATGAACAACGCGTGACTCAATGCTACGCAACCGCATCACATGAAACAGACTATTTTCAGTGTTCAGTTGAAGATCGACCGGGGCTTGGACAAGATAGGATGCAATGATGACATTGTGTTATTCAATTGTTTTTTCTTGCGGAAATGTTCTCGTCATTCTTACTGTACGGCTGACAATAAAGTGGTATTATAGAAACAGTTCACATGGTTTTTTGTACACTAACTGAAGCAACGACAAACAGAGGAGAACTGACAAGTGGTATGGGTGAACCAACAAAACATCAAAATCGACAAACGGGCGTAGTCGTGTAGTTTCAACTATGACTTTCTCGACAGGTCATTGTCATAGAATAGTTGAAAAGGTTTAGCCAAAGAGCGCCATACGAACTGATGAACAGTTAAAAACGGATATTAGAAAAGGTATGTCCGTCACTGATGATTTAAGACAACATAAACACGTATAGAGAAAACCACCAAATAACACAAACTGGATCCTGTACGACAACAAAACACGTTTGTGCAGGGCTGATAAGCATGTGAAGCCTCAAGGTGAACACCAAAAGCGTATATGTACCTAAAAATAATCATCTTTGTCCAACTTCTTCAACTGAAATGTAGGTAAAAAACCACAGAAGTTCTGTGATCAAGTTCTGAATTATGTTATGGTGACCCAAACATTTGCGTCAAACATTATTAACGTTAGTTAACCTACAGTCCACTTTTGATAGGACAGTCTCGGTTGCACCAGTGCACATGTGGACCAATTCGCATGACAAAGTTCACGCAAATGTAAGTACATCACCTCGTCGAGTAAGCCCAAAATATACTGCAATGATAACTGGCTACCTCGCGAACTAATGTTCGCTCCGATCAGCAGACAATTGAAGTGAACGATAGACAAATCCAGGGGCATAAACTATCAAGTGTTGGTGCGACCGTTTTGGCATCCAAAGTCCACAATTATCAGCCGAAGTCTTAAAGTTGATGTTGAAGTGAAAATATGGAGCATTCTGATGAATGGTGCTGCGACATTAAATCAGGGCCCTTGTTCGAACAATAAGGTAAGATTATATAGGAAAACAATAGAGCGACAAAATTTATTGTCTGATGTGATACAATGAGGCCGATCCACAAACAGACGATGCAAAATACACTCTACTTTAGGTTTCTGGAGTGTCCATTATCAAAAGTTGAAAAATTCTAACCTAACAAGCTCGGACCTTTGATCACTTGAATAACCAAAAACTGGCCGCAGCAGAACCTGAACGAAATGTTTTTGTGTGCATGCTCTGCTCTTTTGTTGAATTGCTAAGGAGGTTGAAATGAAATGACAAACTCATGAAACTCATGAAATAGTGGGCAACCAGTTAAAACCCTAAAACAATTCATATCCTCCGAGCAATACTGTGACATGTTTTGTCTGCTTGTGAAACAGATAATGCGTATGACACAGGGTTGCAATGAAGAAGACGGACAAACAGATTAACTGTAATAGTTTCGAATCGTCGAGTTAGGTATGTTTCACTCAGTAAGTCGTCAATACAAACAGCAAGGCGTGACAGAATAAGCAGGTACCCAAGATGCGACGGTTCGAAGAAGCAATGAGTAGTCTGTATGCGACTTCCCGAATGACGGAAAGCAGATTAGCTAGCAGCCGTGCGTGGCTTGTTCAGACCAATTTCCTCGTTTACTATCCAAATCTTCACCAATAAGACAACTTGGAAGCGGAAATGTGTACCTGTAAAGATGCAGATAAATTCTAGCACAGTTCACTGTCGTATGAATGACACCATTTGTCTTCGACTGTGCAAGTTATATGCATGACTTGCTAGATCTCTGGCTTATGCTTATCTATTCTTATTACCATTCCAGATTCTTCTTTCATCAAAGAAACGCCGTCCCTCGGTGCCTTCACTCCGTCGCACATTAGAAAATGATTCCTATTTCGGTAACTTGTTCACCGTGCACTTTCACCGTGACCTATGTACAAGCCGGATTGCAAATTTCCCTGCTGCGTAACATGTTGCTGAGAACAACGTGAGTGTGCACTGCTGACGGACAGCAAAGAAAAACCGATTCTCTTTGTCGTATATTAGGAGAGTACATCTGTTTGACACCATTCGTTCCAAAAATCAGAGGTCAAATCAATAAAACGTTTGTCCATCAGCTACACCTAACAAAATGTTTTCGGGATGAAACCGTTTATTGGCGGTATTTGCAGTCGGTATTTACTGCGCTAATGTCGGTAACTAACATTAATGACTAGTATGTGAACGATTAACAATTATCGTTCTATTCCAACCGCAGGTCGACTATGATAACCAGGGGAATAATTTACCGTGAAACGCCGAACAAACTAAATAGTATGCTTCGAGTAGTGTAAAACACTGGCGATTTTCTCCAGAAGTCCAATTTCTTTCTGAACAGCTGACAGTTGTTTACTATCAAACGGTTCCAGCTGGTTCGGGTGAGTTACAGGATAATTAAAGTGACCGAAGATACGCGGACAGCCCCCTACAGCTTTGAGTAAACGGCTGTGTCACAATCCGCTCTTCTCATCCTAACAAAGTTGCTCTCACACAGCCGGTACTCTTGTTCATACTTCGTTTAACTCTCAACATCTAAATCGTTTATTCTCGTTGACGATGTGATTTATGAAACCGCGTTGTGGCTGCCATAACAGCGCTTCTATCAGTCTCGATGATAGTAAGTTTATCCGAGTTCATGTATGCGCGTTTCCTTGTGAGTATATTTTCTTTGTCCGGTCACCTGATAAGGAAAAAGTACGCGTCTGACATACCTGGTTACTGAGGTTGTGTAACCGGGTTCCTTTACAAGGGAATGCGTTAGCACCACTTTGTAATGGTCGACTTAAATGCGCCACCTTATGCTATGAGTTCGCAAAGGTTAATCACACTTACGGCTTCATCGCGAGACAAGAGTGGCAGTCGAAAAAGTGGGGGAGATATTGAGATGTGTTAGTTGAACACCCACAATGTATTGCTAATCAATGGGGTGGACCATGCAGAGATGAAAAAGGAAAATATTTCGAAAATTGCACCAAAAAAAGAAGTAAAATGAGTGAAACCAGAGTAGCACGACAGAGTAGAGATGCCAAATTGGATAGCTATCGGTTTGGAAAAAAGCAGACCGGTGCAGTGAATAGTGGAACTCACCAGACTAGGTTCAAGCAATGCATGAACTTTGAGCAAATGCGGAGATAAGGTATTCGGGACAGTAGGACTGGTGATCCAGTCGTGGATAAGTGTGACCAGGCGCCTTCGACCGAACTCATCGCTGAGGTCAATGGAATGGGCTAGACGGAGCACATGTTCGACCACACATTCCTGCTCCATGGTCTTTTCGTCGAAATCACCGGCCAAGACCATTTCTACCAGGTGGTCCACGAGGCTAACCAATGGAACGAAATCGTACACTAAGGATGAAATCAGCCCAAACAGTCCGGACCAATGCTCCATGAATCCGGACAGAATAACAGTCACCTTTAATACAGATTACGAAATTCAAGCAGGCTATGAATGCTGCCTACATAAATCTATCGTACGAGTAACTCTGCCATGGCACACATCATATATTAAAAAACCTTGTATAAAAAATTGGTTATTAGAAGGATAAAAGTGGAGACAGTCAAATAAGGCAACCAAGTGTTCATCACACGACATTTAAATCCTCAACAGTTGAATAAAGCCAAGAGAGGATCGAGCACCAACTTCAACTGTAACGTTGATTAAAGGTGGTAGTCAATACTTGTTGAATTAGGGACACTGTGGTAAGTTACACTTTGCGTTAAAAACGTCAGTCGACAAGATACCATGCAGCATTCAGGTAATTTTAAACTTTTTCGAACAGTCCCATGTTTTGTGTAAGAATGTCTCTTTTAGATCTTTCTTTGACATAATTGTTGCTCGAGTTATTACTACTGGTAAGGCTGAAGATTCATGTAATTTGTTTGAAGGATCATCAGCGACAGTGATACAGTAATGATTGACATCGCGCTCAATTACCATACGATCAAGATAAAAGAGACAAGCATTAGTTTGGAGGCAAAAGAGAGAACGGGACGGAACCCAATTTCGAACAGAATTTTAATGCACAAAAGTAACTATATGACAAGAAGACCACACCTTGTAAAGAAAGGGCCAAATTACAAGTACGAGTGAAGTGGCACCTGCTATTGTTTTGTAATGCTATTCAATTCATGCGATCGGAATCATATTAGATATCAACTGCCCAAAGTTCCACAATCAGAGATGAACACCTAAAGCTATCTAATCGTATTTAATCCATATCCCTATAAGTCATCCATTATTCTGCTTATTCAAACAATACAAAATCACAAGTGAGGGCCGTCACCCTGAGAGAAAGAAATGACGTATCACAAGTACTAAATGAAAACAGAAAAACTGACCGTTTGGTCATGTCCACGTAGGCACTGACAGACGGTAGAATGGACTCTACCGATATGGTGGTACTCGCCTGCTCTGTTTGGGCATTGTCATCTGGTCCAGGTGATTCAGTGGAAGCCAAACGAAGTGGAGAACAAGGGGGTCCTGATTTGGCTTTATTTGCACGTTTGTGAAGAAATTCGACTAGAGCACGCCAGAAGAACGCGGCCTCAGCGGTATGCGATTCGACATGCAGCGTTTTTCTAGAAACAAGGAGCAGAGGTTATAAGGCTCACCGAAGAGTCTTGAACATTTCATGAAAGTATGTGGAAAGGAAAAAGATGATATAACTGTGGATTGGGTTACGCACACAAGCACATAGGAAGTACAGATTCAGAGGATTTTAGAAAGCCCATCACACTACTCTCTAATGTCCAGCTTGCATGTGCTAGCAAATAGTCTACTGCAACTGTGTTGTTCCACTAGTTAATGTAACCGAACCTCGGCAAAAGTGATATCCATTTATTAGCGCCATTCTCCGATCAAGTAAGTAAGAGTCGACTGAGAGTTAGGAGGCCATACCTCTGTAATAGTGAAATTTCTTTAACATAAAAACAAATAAAACACACAAACGACCGCACTAACAACGTCCTAAGCAGGCACTTCGTGTCAAACACGAGGTGGTCAACAAGAACAATGTCACTGAGATATGGGACGGAGAATTTTTTTAATCGCAATAACATCTCACACGCACAACAAGGATGGACCGACAGACTGAACATTGCAACAGCACACAAAGACCAATGTATCGAACTGTTAGTCATTCAGTCAAAGCGATGCTCTCCTCTTCACCAAAGGTCAATCAATCGACAATTTCGGAGTGTCACCCGAAGAGACAATTAAAACCGTGTAGTTGAAGTCCACTCAGTTCACTCAAGTTTTGACACGTCGGACACCACGTACGGCTGCGCGTGTGGCGAGATGAGTAAATCCCAGCAAGTATATTCAACTGACAAGTAACAGAGCCGTTCATCAGAGCTCACTCAACCACTTCTCAACATGACCATTATAACAGACGGTCTGCTTTTCATGTAAAGAGAGCCATTGTCAACACAATCGTAAGCAGGTGTGCCAGAGCACGTTACTCAGGTGGTTTGAGCCTTACGAACGAAGAGGTCAAAACATATAACCAAGGAAATAGCAACCAACTCACTTTTCACGAGATTCGGATGTGGTGAACGACAACATTGACATTCCGTACAAATATACACAATATTGCTGCACTCTGTAGTCGAATGGTGAACATTTTTAACATTTGTGCGATCCGGACTTTGCCCAATTGGATGGTTATCTTTAAATGACGTCGTTTAGCCGGCAAAGAAGAGCGGCAGTATTATCAACGTGAAAATGTAAAAACTACCTTGCCAGATAACACTCAACGAAATCACACAGTGTTCAAAGTGACACCAACTGCGACCAATCGATTTCGATTAGTGGCATAGGAAAGTGCTAACGACCAACTGAATAACATCCGGTAGCAGAGAACAAGCCTGAACTATTGTACGAAAGTGGTCGACTGATTAGTAAGGTGTTCTGATAAAGTGTGAACAATTTGTAATCGTTCCACGTTTGGTACATCATGAACTCTATGGACATCTGAAAAATAGAGCTCATAAATTGACGGAGAACTATGAACCCAAGACACTGGACTATACACAAATGGGGCTGCTACGATGCATTGTCTTATTTCAGTGCAAAAGAATATCCTGCAAAACACGACTAAGATGAAATCGTGCGAGTTAATTCTAAAGTCTAAGAGTGAGAAAGCCATTAAGAAATGCGGAACGGACTGCGATATCAACTGATTAACGTTGTTCACATAAGCAAACCCAAACATTCCTAACTACTGCACCAAACGGTCCTACTCTCTGTGTTGCACATTGTGAGTCACAACGTGTTCGTAGTGTAAACAGAACCGACAGAAAGAAGGGGTTTAAACTCAATCATTGGAGAACATGACAGACGGTAAGCTCGTACAAGTTTGTATGAGTAAGCAGGTTAAAGCACTTGGTGATAAACACACAAATATGGACCAATTCAATAGAACGTCAAATCGTAAATACCAACAGCGTGATGTAAAACTTCAGTCTGTTAACCTCATTCACGCGTAGTATGTTTCAGTATGAAGTAACACCACGTGACTGGCAAACTTACGGATAGTTCTGAAGCCGGCTGAGCAGACGAACACTGTCGACGTGACGGCATGCTTGTTATTTTGAGCACCACCATCGCCACAACCATTTGCCTGGTTCCACAAGGTGGCCCGACAGATTAGCCGAAAGATGAAACCCAAACGCAACAAACATCATCAGTTCGCGGAGTTCAGTTATGTTTACGGCTATCGTACGCCAATTTAATTCGGTTAGACGGTCTGTCAGTGTTTCGAATCTAGTGAAATGCCTCTCTCCACATTATATGCCCTACTGAGCCGGTACGATTTGCTTAGTTTGAATTATGGGATGTTTCTAACAGGCCTTACGCCCGCAGAGACGATATAAAACGTCGCGTGCATGCATCAATATAACGTCAGAGGTGTCTGCCCCTAACTTCAGTAATGTCGGTTTATTTATAGCAAACGCATCTGCCGGTAGGTGCTTGAAACGCATTATGCAGACACACGAATCAAATGCGTGAATACACTTGGCATGTTTCAGTAAATTCGGGCGGATGACACACTTGTTTGCGTGCATAAGCACACACGACATGAAGTTAGTTTGATGCCTGTAGCTGGGAAATAGCCCATAAATAAAGGGGGGGGTTGATTATCATAGAGTGAACATACTTAGTTGATCATATCTATCACACACAGTTCTCCGACTGAGCCCCGGATAAAAAAGGCAGCAGACTAGACGCTCGTTTTTGATGGGGCTCTCCAAGGAGCTGAACTACGACCTACGTATTTATGAAGCAAAAGTGTAGACCCAGCAGTATTGACCTCCAACTGAGTGTGATCGAAACACCGTATCAAACAACCAGCCATGAGTGCGAGTGATCGATGCTCAGGTTACCCGATCGTCTCGAAATAAGACACAATGATTGTTATGTTAATTCCTGTCGATGGGCGGCGTGCAGCACTTCTCAATCATGTTGAAACCACAGTTTTCACTTAACCTGACAAGCGATTACTTTGCCAACCGACGAATAACTCAAGCGTTTGATTGTCATGAACTGAACATAATTTACGGTGAGTCGCAGTTTAATCATTTACACATTTACCGCTGATACATTTCGAAAAGAAGCGATAAATTAGCGGGTAAGCTGTGTGGCAAATTTTACTCGAAGAACAAGCAGGCGGCATTCAGTTGGACAGGGGTGTGTTATTACGCTTCCCTAAAGTTAAGTGTAGGTTGCCCAAAAATGAACTTAGGAAACAGTTAAACAGAAAGTTAGACAGAAAGCGGTCATTAAGACCATTTTCACTTTTTATCTGGTTCAACGACATCACTAAAAGGGTGATGCAAATAGGCGAAGTCAAGTATATAGGCGTCACTGATAAGTACTTTGAGGATGGCTAAACAAACCTGTCCCAGTAAGACAATTCGGAGAGAAGTGTCACATAAACAGTTGATTGGATTGTTTCTGGACAAAAAGAAGTCTATTACATCATGAAAAGTTGTACCGTAACGGAGTTTGTGAAATCGCACACAAACGTATGACTACTTACTGTTCCGTCAAACATTTCGCAGTCCACTCTGTAACCATTTGGTCAAACTCTGTTTCCGGTAGGGCAGCGAACAAATTATCCAGCATGAGTTGACTAGTTTCCGGTACTCCTTCAGTGTCCAGACGGCGCAACAAATGGATTGGGTCTCGATTAGTAGCGTTGAACCAGGCCAGTACCAGCTCTTGTGCAGCTTGCCTAACCTCAGCTGTCAGGTTAGAATGAAAAGAAGTGTTATAGAAGTAACAGCGATTTACTATGACAGTGTCTAGCGAAAGTGCAGACAGAGCTGCACGACAAAAAGCAAATGAATAAAACAGTAGGGTATGTAAGGAATACTGTTTGCAAGTGCCAGTTATCACGATCCCGTGCAATGCCGGCCAGTTTTCAACTACCATGATTGTAGATCGTTGATTCACCAATCAAGGAGACATGGTTAATACGTGGAAACGTAACTTAATGTTACTCGTTCCGCACCTGAGAGCCAAATCAGTAGTTGGTCACCGCGTTGATTTTTTCAGCCGGCTCCAATTTTCTCAAAAACAAATTCATAGCACAACTGACTATCATAAATACAATTCGATATTGACATCTTCGGGACGGGGAAATTGTGATCTGGCTGTATGAGCTTTGGTGGCTCAAAAATATTTTTTTTACAGATGTCGACCCATGGCTTGATGAATCACGCATTAGGGTTCGGGTTGAGATAAAAGTGACGATTCGATGATTCATGTGACATGTAGATTCCTGAGATAAAGATGCTGAATCCAAGGCTTCGTTCCACAGAATGTTCATCGTCCTCTAAATTGGGACCTACGGAGACACATACACACAGACAGAAATTGTGCTTTTGACATGAAACCATTTTCTTTTAATTTCGCCGTATCATCCGTAACTCTTTCAATCTATTGTAGTGCACAGTGAATATATATAAAACTACTTAAAGACGATATATATATATAAACCCTTATAAGAAGGGCGGTGACCTCGCTGAAACAATGCGTGACATCTGCCTAGGTGACCGAATCAGAGTACCGATGAATGTGTGACCGATTACTCTCAACTAGCATACAGAAATTCCTAAAATCAATAACAGTCGCACGTTAGAACACCACCACCCCATTGCTAAAAGCAAATTTGTGTGACCACCTCTCAATGTGAATAAGGAATGTGAAAGTTCTTTCCAACGACAAATCTAGGTTTCAAAATGGATGATCATTCATTCTGCACGCGCTTTCAATCTCCGCAGGGTAGTCTCACCCAAATTCTATGTAACGATTACGATGTTCAAATTGTTCAACGTTTACGTGCGTGTGAGGGATTTTGAGAGTAAGGACTGGTTGTCAACCATTGGGAATTCGCTCAATTCGCTAGCCTACACGGATACCAGATTCTAGACAGCTGAACGACTCTTCTGGATACTCCAAATAAAAACTAAACCTCTCAAATAATGGCGGTAAGCCTACACGCACCGTTCCAGTTGCTGGACAACTATGGAGCTGAATATGGCGAAGAAAATATCAGAGCAGAAGGTATCACAAAGTCTTCCTAAGAAATATAAGGCCCGACTTTCGCTTTTGTTAGAGTTCGTCAGTAGGACACATCTTTGCCACAGCAGGAACAAACACTGGCTACAAATTCATGAGGCAATCGTGTTGAAAACTGGAGTTGGAACGACGATAACTGTCTCCTCTGGAGGGGTTCGGACAAGTTGACCTTTACTCACAAGTGAATGTGGCTGAGGGTTCACATATGATGACTTAGTTTTGCCTAGTGAGAGATCAATGGTACAGTTTTTAACATGGTTCCCTCCTGAAAGCGTGACCGGAGTTCTAATCCCTGCCGCGGCAAGAATATACACTACTGACGAGCTTTAACGAGACCGAAACTCGAGTATAGTGCTTTTCGAAAGGGGCCCACTGACAAGTCCGTCAGAATATGGCATTTATGAGCAATTGTGAATGGCGTTCGATTTAATATAAGCCAAAATCCGTTACCAGGAATCAAATATAAAGCCACTTGTGAATTAAACTATGACCACATAGTTGTCAGATAAATTCAAATGCCTAACATTCACGGAAGCCCACAGGCTGAAGGAAACTGCAACGCTTTTGTCGAATGGTTTACAGGGAATGATAGATGTTGAGTACAGTGGACATAGTTGAATTTAGAAATGCCAGTGGAGAAGGAAAATAACTAGATGGTTGAGTATAAGTCAGACAGTAGCTTATCAAACACACAGAATGAGCTACGAAAATCCAAATAGCCTGTATTCGAAGTCCAACTGAGAAAGAAAATGAGCTAAAGAAAACAGTGAAGTCCGTCTTCAATGCGTAAATCTCCACGCATGAACCAAATAAGCTAGGACTGGAAGAACAGAAGCGACTGGATTCTCAAACGGATATCGAAAACAAGCTACTTGGATCTTTGTGAACCGCCCTGAATATCAAACACACTCTAGAATGCAGTATACAACAGTTGACCGAAGGTAACTGAACGCCGGTTTACCTTGTCAGAATGATTTTGATGACCAAGCTACTCGAAGATTAGATTTTGTTTCCTGGATGTAAACGTCGAAACTTCGTTTGAAATCACCAACCAGTGAAACTATGACAGACTGGCATGGGGTTGCGAATAAAAAACACTCAGATGCCGAAATAACATTGTATGCGAATTAAATGACTCAACTGATGTATTATTACCGGATTATTTCGTAAGTGGTGAGTATGGCTGAACAAAAGGAGCTTTCGTAACGAGTGGTTTGATGGGCGGAGGATCCTATACTTCAAAACTGACCTCTGACAGATCAATTATGTGCGAAGAATTGTTTCGGCTTGGTCAATCTGCTCGGGTACAGTAGTGAACGAAGTGTCACAACTCAGTTCACTACTCCTAGTTGTACTTTCGCAATAAAGTCAGTGTCATTTACGAGACAAGCTTAAATTCTTAACAGAAGTTGATGGTATGTTAGTGTGTGGAACATTATGCACAATGTCTCAGTGATAAAACCCAAAAAGAGTTGTAAGAAACCCGAATATCGAATTGTCTTTCCTGACTATTGTGTAACACCAGTCTTTAAGTTTCTTGCACAGAGAGACGATTAGTTTGAGATCACTAAGATGGCAACCAGTATAACTTTGAAGACAAATATGCACGATGTAAATTTGTTGATCCATGAACTGAGAAAATTCGTCCCCATCGTTTGCATTCCCTAATTTTCTCACTAACCTGACACTTGTTCCCACTGCCTCACCCAAACCCTTTTGTTTTATTGAACTAACGTGTCATTAATTATCCGCGGCGCGAGTGGCCATTCTTGTCCTGGTCTGCTGGCGTGACGGTTCACCTTTGACCTTGTTGGTCCTGTTGAGAAACTGTTGATTTTGCTGCGCGAGACTATCGTCGCAAACGATTGAGGTTTGCCTTTTGTAATTATTGATGCATTTCTTCAATAGTACCGCAGAAATTGTTGGATTAACTCTTGTTCTTATTTTGGGGATCCGTTTTTGAGCTACGTGTAACTCAACGATCAGACGTGAATCGTTACACACGACTTTACAACCATTCATGTTAAATACCACGATATCCTTTAAGTTATTCCGGACACTAAAATCGTCAGATGTTGTAGCCGGCGTACGGCAACATTAGCTGCTTGATAGTGAAAACCATTAGGGTGAAGTTTTAACAACTGTCTAGGACCAACTCTGAGAGACAACCCCATCTCGGATTGTTGGAGAGGCCGACAGCAGGAACGATTGAGAATATTAAGAGCATTATTGATATATAAAAGAAAAAACCCTTCTGAACAATGAGTGTTTGTTTGTTTGTAGGCCATCAGCAAATGGCTGGCGGAACTCAATTTATGATAAGTGGAAGCGAAATAACTGAGGAAAGCAGTGTAGTTGTGGTTTACTCTAGAGACAAATGAATTAATGCCATGTATGAATGATCTGACAAATGAAATCTAAGCATTCGTTTCACAAGCTAAATTGACAAAGACATACAGCGGTCAATTAACCATTTCAAACATGCAGTCTTCTTAATCAGATCTAAATTGTCAAACTGTTTCAAAGTGATTATTCTCCAGGCTTCAGCAAAGCTACAACCACTAGGTAAACTACGCTTTGCAAGCCCATATAAAAATCACTACTTTTCAAGGGTGATGACATGATTACTCTCATCATACTAAGACTAAGGTCAGCGCTGACAGGTGCGTGCCATTCCTCAGTAAATAATCACTCTATTCTAAAAAGATAAACAGCGAATCCAGCGTGCCATCAGTAAACCGGCAGTAATTGAAGTCACTCAGAAGTTGTTCTTTGCTCACTGGAACAAACAAAAATCACGACTTGAGTAAACAAAGCGAAGTTTCCCATGGCACCATGAACAGTGCGACGGAACAAGCTGGGCAGATAAACTACTGTGTTACTTAGAGATATGAGAACAGGAAACTCAAAATTTGATAAGCGAACGCAGAGAGATCTGTAGTGTAATTTGCTTATTTCGCCGTCCGCATTGACCTACGACAGCCGATGCCCCGAAAACCAGGCACCCTTGACGAACATCGCTAGTGATGAACGCTCGAGGCAGTTTTCCATAGACTCCCATCCTGCTTGCAGAGTGAGCACACAGTTATCTCAACAGATTCACGTATTTCCGTGGTGCCCTTTTACGAAGAAAACAGTTCCACAAAACGTTACGAGCAACCGAACCGAAAGCAGTCTTTGGGTCTAAAAACAGCACGGCCGTCGGCTATCTATGAGTGCCCATGTAACAAATGTGATCAGTGCGCTCTTGACTTGATCGGAATCCTGCCTGTTCTTCGCGTATCTGATTTTCGTTGGGCTCAGTGAGCCGATGTAGAAATGGACCAGCGAGTAACTTTGATGCGCAGATACTAAACTGATAACTCTGTGGTTGTCACATAAAATCCAGGCTCTCTTTTGAAAATGAGGATTACTGTTGATAGGCATCAACAAGAGGTACTTCTTTCGATTTCCAAATCGTCCGGAGGAATTTCGTCAGTTCTGATATTAACCTTTCCCCAGCATCTTTGGAAAGAGGAGAGTGGAAGCCTGATCCATGACCTTCGTCACACCTCAGTAACTCAAACTCTAGGACCACTTCGGCTTCCGACACAAGACCATCTGGAATAGTGTGATCATTCGGTGTTGTCTACATGGTGTGGTTGAGGCCGGCTAAACCGCTCATCAAAATATTCGGCCCACCTGTCAAGTCGACGTGACTGATTGGTGATATGTGAACCATCGTTTTCATGTATAATCTCACCTACACAGACTTGATGGCCAGTACAACCACTGATCAGAGGAAATAGCTTCCTGTCAATGCCAGATGAAAGGCGCGTTTCATATATTTCGACTGTTCGACCAGGCGGTACTCACCGCCTTTGCGCAAGCTTCTGTTCAGCTTGCGTTTAATTCGTCGACAGTTGTCGACATGTTGAGAACCAGAGGGAATTGACCGACGGTTGTTCGTAAGGTTTATCGATGTGTCAGAAATCCAGTTCCAGTGCAACTGCACACCTCCTTCGAAGCATATTCCTTCACAGCAAACCTTGATAGCTGCCTCGATTTGTTTCGAGTATTTGTTAGGTGCTTCAACCCGAGTAGAATTTTTTTAATAATACCCCCTGGTAAGCGTTCTTCACAATCCTCGTTCCAATGCCGGCGAAAATAACCTCTGGGCAAAACAAAACGGGCGCGCACAATAGATCAGGGTCAAGTGATTGCTCTAACAGGCAAGACAGTCTTTAACTGAGTAGCACCACCTGTAACTGACTGATATGTGATCGAGCTGTGTCTATGGCTGAGAAGCACAAGGTGGTCCCCCATATAACACGATGCCTCACTCTACGTTGGAATGCTATGTCCGAAACATGGATACCATGGGATAGGCCCAGTTGCAGCAGTCTTTCGCCAATGTCAGTGCGTTGTGTCCAGACACCAAGCACACCTACTAGCCGCTTCTCATTCGGAGAAAGACGACTAAGTTGAGCATTAAAATCGTCTGCTAGTATGATGCCTGAGGGTTTAGTTTGTCTCTGAAGGCTAACGAGGGCCTCGTAGAGCGTATCTTCGGTAGCAGCCGAACAATTGTCCGTTGGAGCGTACGCCGATATAATTAAAACACAACGCTTTCCTTATTTGGGTCGACAAACTTTAACGGACGTATTGAGTCTGATAGCGCACAAGCGACTGCTCACTGGGATCCAATCGAGCGAACACTGCTCTGTTCTGGGACTCAGTGTGATTCCCACTTTAGCTTGACCACGACATTCCGCATCGGCGTCAGCACAAACCCTAATAGAGAAGCCCTTGGATCGACAGTTATCTAGAGGTGAACTCAAGTGGATAATGGTGCAAGAAACGTAGACTGGTGTCTCGTACACACAGTACACATCAATATCCAGACTTCAGAGTACTTGCCAGAGCAGCTTGCTGATCGACTTGTCAGAGAAGACGAACATGAAAAGCACTAATGTTTATCAGTCGTCTTCGCTTCAAAAAACACGTCACCTGAAGACGCAGGGAAAGCAGAAGACATGGGGGGGTAAAATAGTAGGAGGGGGTTGGGTTGGGTGAATAATGTCAGTGTCGGGAGAACGATAACTTCCAATACTTCCCGATCGTTTATGCCGTGGAAGGAGGTAGATTTGAGGCGCCTTACTATGTCTCTGACTCAAAAGTCTGACCAGCGAGACAACAGGATACAGGGTTTTCTTGGGGGACCCTACCCAGAGCCAGTGGATCACGAGTCTGACTCACTTGGCAGTGAGGGGCTTGTCTAGCCCGAGAGCTGGACGCAGTGGATGTATTCGAGGCTATACCAAGCTTTTGGGTTATATCGTGTGGTTTTACACTGTACTGGACAATACGCCGACTGTCATGCGCAACCATTGGGCGATCGGTGTGCTTTTTGTTTGAAGGTATTTTTCTAACCCTGTTCTTCCTGATAAAGAAGACACCAATGCCGAAACTATTAAAAAAAGTTCTGTTGTATACCCATAGGATTGTGCCTCAGCGTCAGAACACAAAATAGCAATAAAATAGCAGGCTCAACAGTAATGGATACTGAAATCATAAACATTCCAAGGAGTGGGACAAAGTACTAACAATCATCAAGGTGGTTATTCCTTGTAACTTGTACCTTTTTCTGATGTGTCGAGGAAATTATCATAAAATGATGCAAGACGACAGTGTGCATTTTGTGTGAACGCAAAAATTGTTGTACACAGTTGTAAACATGAAATGGAATCCTTCACGGTTCATGCAACATGGGGTTAAAGATTGCTGTTTTCATGGTTATCAGACGACGGAAACGCTTTACACATACGCACAGAGTACTCCATAGATGGTAGAATGAGAATTCTTGTACGTAAACTTTTGATGGTCTTTGTTTTATTTTATTTTGTTTTAAGTGGATTATAGCACATAACAAGCCACATTATGGCTAAGAGACAGATTGGTTAGTATTTTATCGAAGGCTAGATATGACTGACTGAGGACAACCATATCAGCACTCGCTTTCTACAGTATTTATACACGAAAACGATTCGGAATATGATGGAATCCTTTGAAATAACGTTTACATAGCAGTGCTGCTAGTGAAGAACGTGAACTTAATCACCGCAGCATATTTATAAGTTTAGATCCTGATCTGCCAGCTCAAAATCAATCACTTAATCCGGGATCTGCAGCCTTGAAACGTATCAAGGCTACCGGTCCGGACGATCTCACGCTTACACTATTTCAAGACAATGACAGAACACTAGTGGATGTCTTGATTCATCTGTTCCAACAAGTGAGGACTGCAACAATGAAGTCAGTCTTAGACCAGACTAGTTCCGCAGGAAGCTATATTTAGAATGACACGGGAATGGAAAGTGAAACCGAAGCTCTTGTTTTTTAACGTGTCTCATTTCAAGGTAAGGTCACATTTACAGTTAGATCAGTGTTGCCTTACAAATGTAAGGTAATTCGATTCATTGGTAGCGTTCTACTTCTGATACAGAAGCTTCATCAGACCAGCTCTGGCACACAAAATAATCGATATCACAATCTATCCGTTGATAGCGTTCAGACCACGGAAACTCCTTGGTCACGTAACCAAATGAGGTCGTCGGCTTAAAACCTGATCATCTTGGATGCTTCTGTTACAGACGCACATAACACGGTTTACGTGTGGCTCAACAGGTCACACTTGAACATGCTCAACGTCATGAGATACACAGGTAGAAATAAAGGTTCATTATGAACCTAGTGTATATGTGATTAATTCTGTTGTCAGCATTAGGGTGATGCTGCTTTACGACTGAGTGTCAATGCCCGATATCTATGGCACTTATTAGCTTACCTTAGTGGATTTTGCAATACACAGAGCAGTGTAGTAAATTAACGATTGGCAATAGGCAATCTGAATTGGACATTCCATTACCGCCTCTCATTTATCAGAGATGATTTCGATATTACAGTTCAATTCCAGGTGTAACAGCTGAAGGATCATTAACGCAGGAGCGAATCAAACTGTCAGTGATCGCAAGATCCACCGGAACATTGTAGAGTGTCGTGCAGTGTATCCCACGACAGAAAATGACTTCATGGTGTTATGGAACACCTAACAATACCTAATTAGATTACCAGTGATTAAAACTATGTAACACATCAGTCAATCGTACTGCACCCAGTTATGTAGATCTACCAACGTTCTCATACAGGGATGAGTGATTCATCCAAACTGTCATCTTCAGGATTGTCCTAAAGTGCCGTTCAGTTTATTCAGAATTGGAAGTTCATCCAGGACAATCGGTATCCAAGGAGGGAGGCGCCAGATTTCATACGGTCGTTAGTCGACATCGTGAATACTGAACTATCACAAGGTTGGTTATAGTCGGAATACACGCGATCGACGAACGACGGCCAAAAGGATGCACCCGAATTGGATTTGTATCATCATTAACCTACGTTCATTCCAAACTTCTAAAGGGACATGATTAATCGAAAAGATTCGATGTACCTACCGAAACTTACCCGAACGATCAGTGAGTCCGTCTTGGAGAATTCGAATTCGTTTAGCAATCGACAGAGGTCTGAGAACGCTGCGAGCAGTCAAAATTTTATAGGCTGTACGGCGAACAGTATCAGACAGATCACGGCATCGTTCAATCAAGCTCGGCAGCGTTTTCGTTGTTAAAACCATGGCAGCCAGAGCAGCACGGCGGACTTCAGTCGTTGGATCATGACGTGCCAGCCAGAGAAAGGTCTCCACTGCGGGACAATTGGCAACTGTGGGATCTTGCATACGTGATAGAGCCTGGACTGCCTGGACGCGAACAGCAGCCTGAGAAAGGGCAGACAGCGGACGAGTGAGGAATACAAACTGGCTAATGAATTATGACTGATGACAATGTGCTAAAAAAATGTCCATTTTAATGTTAGTTACAGTCACATTATAGTTTAAGTAGATTAAGTACTGTGCGGTGGTGTGAAGAAGACGTTTTAAGTCAGCCAATTTTACCGACATCGGGCTAATCTAAGCCCAAAGTTGCCTGTGCGGTTGAACAACATTTAAAAGACAAAAGAATCGGTACAATGATTACTGTCAGGTTTGCCAATGACCGTTTGGAACATGCTTTAAACCGATCAAAATGTTACAGGCTGAGCGCAAATCCATAAGCAGCTGGTGCTTGTGTTAAAAGATTATTCTCCGCTTTGGACCCAGAGGCTTCTTCATATCGGACAAATCACTTACAAATTTTAGGACAGTAAAGACAAAAGAAATTCACTAATGGATTAATCCGAAAAAGATAAGTCATACATTCAAAGTACATAGACAGAAATTAGAAACCACAATCTGGTTACTCATTCCCTACGATTGGGAAGTTGTGAAGATGATATAAAAGTGGGCAATATGAGCAATGAGATTGACTG
>LUCH01003480.1:6008-23490 GCA_013368495.1 Paragonimus heterotremus
CCAATGTTTGTTCAACCCATAAACCACCGTGCTGCCTGCTATAGCACCTGCCACATGAATGGCCTGAGAGATTTCGGTCAAATAGCAGCTATTAGGATCTTCGGAATGAGAACTACTGAGACAGTTTTCTAAGCTGGTTTGGTAATTAATGCGTTAGCGACAGTATAGCCAGTTTCCCAACAGCCAGCCGTTGCTGTCAGTGAGATCGTTGCCAAGCAAAAGAAAGGACGAAACGACAACGTACCAAGGCACAATCCGAATCCAACTATGCGCTTCAACAAGAAGGAAAGTCCTGAATCGAACCATGCCATCTATAACTAACAGCTAAGCGGTCTATCTGAGACCAGGCTTGATTTGGAGAAGGTGGGCACCAACTATAACAATATCGTGCATGATATCTAAAACCAGTGATGGCTAAAAATAGCTGATGCTCAGCGCACCGCTGTAACAGTCATCCGCCATTATCCGAACGATGGGAAGCTACACCAAACGTACCATCTAAACCAGACTCGGCCTCACCAAGGCGCCCGACCTAGGGGTTCATATCTCTGGCCGGAATAATTCCATCACAACCATCCGCTGGCCGAACGATAGCGATCAGATCAGAATAAAAACGTGTCCTTGAAGCAGACACAATGAAAAGATTTCTGGAGGTTTCGCCTCTAGATCTGGCCTTAACGGAACCCGCCAAGCGGACGGCCAAAAGTCTACCGTTAGAGGAAATCCAATCTACCAGTGCGGCTATGACCGTCGAGCTGAGGACTATCCCTACTTCAGCCTGACCGGTAGCGGCGGCCGTGGTTACGTGAAGTGTAAAACCAGTATAGAGTAGACAGTGTGGGTACCGTTAGCTCCATACGTTGACTACTGACCTGGATTGTAATCTCCGAAATGCAGCACACATTAACATTCAACAAGTCTAACGTTTGTGCGAGAGTGGCCTGTTAATCTATCTGTTTTACAGTGCGAACGCTCACAGTATCTATATTAATTCGCACTCTAAGTCTAATCATAGGACGACAGAGGCCTCATGCTGAGTGGTAAGAGACGGGACTTCCCAACACAGTGTTACTATGAATAACTATATTTATTGTGGGACCCGCAGAGCAATCACCAGAAGCGGAGGTCGGAAAGGGCCTGAGAGCTAAATTTCATAGGAGAGTGAGAGAGGGGTCAGCAGTAGCATATTTTTGCCTATCTACCCTGTTATATGCAACAGATAAGTCGACCCGGTTTGTGCTGCTAGACGGCCGATGCAGTATGGGATTATTAGTGTTGTGAGTATTTAGTGTTGTATGTGGGCCGAGATACAGCCAGGACGCCCAGATCTAGAAAGAACGATTAGGGTGTTTCAGCCAAAGCCTTTGACTCGAAAGCCTATACTGTAAGTCAGCGGGTGGGTGGCAGTGTACCAAAACTAGTACTTTTTCCACAAACAGATGCCAACTTGGGAGACTGGGAAGCTGTAGTTTATCAGACATCAACCTACTGGCTTACCTAGTGTGATTGTCACATCGTCCAGTTGGATTAACAGGTAATCAAGATTAACAAGCCGTCACATCGCGTCAAGGTACGGTTTCATTGTGACGAGAAACCAAAACACAAGATGCTGACAATTATCTAATTATGCTATTCGGCTGGCATTGACTTGACAACGGATCCGAATAGACTATTCACAGACATCGTAATATAATTAATTATTCCTCGTGTTATTACTTCAACAACTGCAAAAAATGATGGCTCGATTGCGGATCAGTGGATACTTAGCCAATTAGCTCACAATCGCCTAACCACGAGGATTTCTACAGAAATAATAAGAGCTCACACATCTAACCGACTCTGCGACACCAAGTTTACAAAAAAGAACAGTTGGCTGTCACGTAGACGAGGCTCATGAATAAAATGAAATGATTTTATAGGACAAGTACCAGAGGATCATACCATGCAATCTTCACGGCGGGGAGTTCACTAATATTCAGAAAATTGATTCCTTTTCACTGCGAATATTCCATTGAATAAACCAGCAATAAATACAACTGTATTGGATGAACATAAACAGCCAGAAGAAAGATGTTTTTCAGGAGGGTCAGAAGAAAATGGGGGAGTTTTCGGAGGTGAGGGTTGGGATTCAGTTTCTATATAGTCACGTGAAACGAGGATAAACTAGGATGAACACAAAGTGGAAATTGTCATCGGATTGATAAAACCGCAGATGTAAAGCGAGTTTGTGGCAGTCTGAACAAAATGGGGAAATGGACCGGTGCACGGTTCTCGAATCATGTAACATGTGAAGATGTTCATGTCGGTACGGGGTTCACTTCATAGACGAACAGTTGAACGGCTAGTCGATACACAGGCCTTCGAGAAAAAAACGAACGTTAAAACAATGATATATACTGTTGGTCGATAAAACTTACTATAAATAGATTAAGCTAAACACCTGCATTGTACGTACAATTAGCGTTATTAATCGATCGGGATGAATGATGTGCTATTCTGCAACGAGTAGTTACAAGTAGATGTGATACTTCCCATCACTACCGAATTCAGTGGTGCTGTCATATTCACATTTTTATCAAAACATAACACATTCGTACTTAAGACCAAGTCGAAATTTGGACAGATAAACACTAGCTCCGAATTCAGTAGGATCACAATCACCTAGCAACATCCAGCAGGTGACAGGAACTGAAATTAACCAAGAAGCCCTACGGAAAACCTCTGTAGGCCCAGACAACATAGTGCCATATTATTGATGACCGGTAATCATAAAGCGTTTATTAAGTCAATCTGAGGCACAAACAGACTTCTCTTGACTCAAACGAAACATAATTCGGTTGAATGATCAACAGCAACCATGAGAAGGTCGCTCTTTGTGTCAACCTGTTTTCTTACGAATTGAGTTGTAAAGTTACAGATGTCAGAGTACCCCACATTTTCTTTGCAAAAGTGAACACCGCGTTATAAAAACACCCCTTGGGAGTAGTTTGCATTAGAATAAAGAACGTACCGTAGGATGATCATCAAAGATGTGAAAGTAGACGTGTAGAGCAGACGAAGTAAAGTGCGGAGGAGCAAAGCAGATGAGATCACGACGGACGACTCACTGTATTCTGGAAACATGAAGCAGCTAGTCGACTGAAAACAAGCTCCGAATTTTTACATGACGTGGAATTCAGCTAAGACGGTACAAGCAACACACAGAAGAAGAAGAAAGTAACGGATTGTTTTGTCAATGGCGAGAGCAAATAAAAAGAGTGTCTTCTAGACGCTGACAGTCAAAAATGATAACGGTTACAACATTAAAATGATGACGATGAAGAGAAAAACAGCAACGGCGGATAAGTATGCATGTATTTGATCCGGCCTTCTTGTGGCAGATTCGGTGAAAATTCTCCACAAGCTTGCTGGCCAAAAGCGTGGATAGGACGCAAACTCACCCGCAGGTAATCACTGGGGTTGTTGAAAGCAGACACTTCAGCAGCCCTGTGTATGTGAGCCCTCGGCTTTGGGACGATTGTGATGCGCGCGGCTGAAGTGTACGGAGTGCGTTCACGTCAGCAACAAACCGCTGCAAGAATACCGGATTCAGATCGGCAAGACTGAGTGGAGACTTGATGACCCCGGTGGGTTGTACACGCGAGGGCGATAAGGACTTGCAGCAGAACGTGATCTTTAGTAGAAGCGGAACCTGTTGTAGTGCTGGCTGCATCGGAAGATTTTCAACTCTCAGAATTACCATCATCGGTAGCAGTGGTTGTTGGTAAACAGAACACACGTGGAGTGATGGAGACAGCAAGAGGGGCACCCTCTGTTAGCGCATGAACATCAAACCCAGGCTGTCCAGCCCTCATACATGAGAGCCAGATTTTCAATATCTGTCGCGGTACGGATGCACGCATCGACCTGCTCCTGGACAGATAAACAGGTGAGTTGCTTTTCTGATTCCGTCAATTCTGGTGAGGCTGGGCACAACAAAGAATCATATCCGTTCAATCGGTCGCGGATGCGACACCAAATTCCGATCGCTTGAGAATTGACGGGTTGGTCCGGCTGATGAAACGAAAGGAGAGAGGAATCAAAGAAGCCACATTTAGCACATGGTAAAAGACAGTAGTCAAGCAAAGCATGATGAAAGGCAACGGGAAGAAGTACAAACATCATCATAATCGCCGTCACTAATTGATATACTAAGTCAAAATAGAGGAACGAACTGATGGAAACACCAACCAATCACACACATATACACAATCATCGCTTGAAAAGTCTTAGGGATGATAATTAGAATATACAAGCTCGGATTACCATCAGAGTTACGCCTGCAAAACATTGCAAAACAGAACTAGCGGCTCCCACTTATTTACTTTTGGGGTAAGCTGTAGATGTTCAGCATGCAGAGAGGAAGGGATAGCGTCCAATCGAGTGTCAGATGTATTCGTGAGGACAAACAGTCCATCCGACTGATCCAACAATCGTGCTTCCAGATCTGCTAAAAGTGGCTGAATTCGTTGTGACATGTGCGAATCAAGGGCTATGGTGCGACGAACGGTGATGATCAACGGCGCGATTACATTCGTCCACAATTGAGTCTGGCTTGAGGAACAAGCTGCCAGCAACCGACCTGCCATTTCTGCTTCTAGCTTCAGATTATGAATCTGGTCAGATTGTAACCGTTTGGCATCCAGAGGGGCGATCGAATCAAGTTTAGTTACAAATTTAGACAGCTGTTTGAACAGACGTAACACTCCAACCGTCCAAGATTGGTGATTATCCAGCCAGGCAGTCCAAGGTGAGGACGACTCACTGGTTAGTCTGGAGGGTTGATCATCTTCACAAATCAGTTGAATCCGAGCCGTCTCATAGCGAGCCAAAATTTTGATTAATTGTCTAATCTCGGCCAGACGTTCGCATTGCAAGGTAGTCAAAGTGTTCCGAAGGAAGCTGACCAATGATGAATGCTTACTACTAGTAGTTGCGCACGACTCAACAGTGGGATCGGGTGAGTTTTGATGTGGAACTTGAGGTCCGGAGCGACCGGCCCGCCTATGTGCATGACGTCCAACTACCGTAGGTGTGATGGCTGCTTTATCGATCGCAGCGGTGGCTAATTCAACGACTGGATACATGGAACGCATTTCTACACGTGTGTGAATAAGCCGGGTGAGCGACTGTCGAAATGCGACCTTGGCGTCGGTCACGTTTGTGACGAGTTGTTGCATTAGGGTGCACGGACCGTCCACTTCAGTGGTGATGCAAGCGGTGAGCAGCCAATCACGGGCAGGCCACTGCAAATCGTATTTGACCTAAAAAAAGAGAGAAACCAAAGAAGGTTCACACACCCATTAAGAGACAAAAAAGGGCATAAATGAAGAATGACGGCCAATAAAACAATCGCCTCTTCGCGACAACCGCTGCTAATTAGCACAGTGAGCGAGGGATATGAGTAACCGACAACGAATGGCATAACGAGCTTTCAACTGAGACTCGAAAGCTGTCAAAACCAAGACGGAAAGAAGCGCATGACAGAGATGATGTTAAAATTGAATTGATATCGAGTTTAAACGGGGAGATGTAGAAAACGAATTGTGGAGAATACGGCCGATTGCGGACTATGCCAAAATACACAAACACAGTAACGAGCCAGCGTATTACAGTCAGATGACTCCCATAACTACCGGATTTTATACCTTTTTTAACTGTGTGCTGAAATCGATCAGCTAATCATGGTAAGGTTGTAAACTAACATGAATGCAACCACGGTCTGAAATGAGGTTTCCTAGGTAGCTGACCGAAATGGCTACGGCAAATCAGATCGACGGTCAAGCGTCTACAACAGAGATCTACTCGCATCGAGGAGAAAGAAGTGAACAACTTTGTCAACACAACGTATAATCAAACAAATTTTAGAAAGAGTCAAGGGAAACAAGGAGCGTGTGATCCGATTTTGTGTTAAAAGACCATCTCATTGTTGTTACCACACTCAATTAAGTGACGGTGTCGCTTCGTCTGGCGATGAAACATTTACAATCTAAACGCCAGGTTCACTGAACAAACGAACATAAAAAAAACAATGTAGCATTGAGCATGATAAAACGAACATCATTCCGTAGGATTGGAAACCTTATCAAGCCGATTACAAGTTTTTGTTCCATCTTTGTTCGAATATGCTAACCCAGTGGCATTGATTGCTTGAAAACCACACGAGAGTTAGTGTTCAACTTCTTGTACAGTCGTGGATGTTTACTGACTTGCAGATAAATCAAATATCTGACTGATTTTAGTCCACGATAAATGAAAGTGTAACAGCCAAGGAAGAGGAGCTGTCGTATGGATCCAGATCCAATAATGATTATGCCACGTTGCTATGTCAGTATTTTCAGCTAGCGATGTAGATTACCTTATTTGTCAGGTATCATGATTTATCAGTCTCATTCAGTCGATCTACATGAGATTAAGAAACCCGTGCCTAAGAGTATTTGCTGACGCATCGAGCTTGTTTTAAATTGCCGGCGGTTTTGTCCAGCGCTGTTCTTGCAGTTGACACGATCAAGCCTATTAGAGGAGCCATTTCAAATTATCCTGTTACACGGGTCTGTCAGAAAGGCGCAGGCTGTTACCGCTATGTTTGCCGACAGAAGACAACACTCCGGCTTCTTTCACAAATTGTCAAGAGGAAAGTTATCCATCAAACGAAATGCAGCCAGCACAATGTACTTGAACGAGAAACATCAAATCAGATACAAAATAAACGAGCATACTCATATGTAACGCAGTAGCCATCTACTAGCGCTAATGCTACAAGACATGCAAATTGAAGATAGGAGTAGAAAGTGAGGAAAACACAAACAGTAAACGCAGGTAACTGCTGGGGAAAAACTAGTTTAGGGAATGCAGAGATTCCTGACACAAACACCATCGAGTGTAACTTATATTCATGTTGGGCAGTGCCGCCAACCAACGGTATTTGTTATAATGTGGTGGACTATAAGACAGGAGGTGCGAGTATTCCAACTCTCGGCGGAATACCTCAACGCAAGGGGAGGTGCGTTCAAAAACCCACAACGACCGAATCGAGGACGGCGTGGGCGACCGGATGAGTCATCGCTCGACTGGATCGGACCAACGGGCGAGACGTGGCAGCCAGAATAGGATGGACGACCAAATCGGAGGCGCGATTATTCCAACACTCAGGGGAATATCTCGACACGGTAGTGGAATACGATCAAAACCCATAGTGGATAGATGAAGAACAACACGAGCGACCGGATGAGCCTATCGCCCAACGAAACCGGACCAACGGACGAAGATTGGCAAACGGAAAACCTCTCGATAGAAGGTGCCGATCACACACATAAACCGGGCAGAAGTGCACACGTTGTGTGAGCGGAGACCGGGGGTGTTGTGAACTGGAATTCTGACTCATAAACGTGAGCGCTCGCGCAGCATGTGGACTAGCGTGTTGGACAATAAAGAGTATGCTTTATTGGGCGCCTTTTCGCTACAGCAGTATGGAACCAGACCAAGAAACCGAGAAGGTCCCACAGAAATGAGCGTTGATATTGAAATTTTTATGCCCGAATACAGATCAAACACCATCTATCAAGTCATCGCTTTCAGCTCAATTCAGTAGATCTAAATAGAATCTGATATGGCATACGAATGATTTAGCTGAGCTAAGGAAGCTTGTGAAACAGAACCGTAACGTTTGGCGACCGGCGGAGTTTATTTGTTCCGAAAACGTGCCCGTGAACTTCGTCACTGTTAATGTGGTGATCCTACCACCTGCAGTTATTGGTTTGAGAGCAGCGACGGCCGAAAATAGACGCTTTATAAATATCCTTCGCGTGAGGTAGTCATTGCAGTACACATCCAACCCTTTAAAAAAGACTGAAATAGTGACAGTGTCAAGCGTATCATTATACGTTGGTGGAGGCTTTCTGAAATTTAGCTGCACGATTTATGGTCTTATCAAACGATGCATCACCGTACACACAACTTCCAAGATCGATGGGCCTCTTGACTACCTCTAACAGCTCGTCAGCATGAGTGACCGTATTGGTGACAACTTGACAGTCTTCCACTTGGCAAGTGCGAAAATCACACCAAAGTAATGAATTGAAATCATCGGTTCGTGAGCTGTGTATGTACTGTCACCGGCTGGAGCAATGTCATTGGCATGTTCCAACGAACCCCAGAATCTAGGAGAACCTCCACATTCCTAGGACCTTGGTCAACATAGAACTGAAGAGAAAAGGAGTAGTTGTCTTTTGATTTTACAAGCTGGTCAGAGAGGTGTCTGCGACGAGAAGCATGTTGCAAGAGAAACTACCATATACAAGGTGTATAAACAGTTGAGCATCAAAATAACTAAAAGGTGTTTGGTCCAGAATAGAATGAATCACTGCCTTCAATAAAAAAGGACGTCGTTACAACGGAAATCTTGTGACGAGCAGGCTAACCATACTATCACACATCTTCGCTATGAAGAACTGTACAGAATGAACCATAGCTCAATATTTCAGGTCACTACCATCTGCTCGTTTTATGTAGTTCAATGAGATCGGAAAAAGATGACCACGAGAGGTTACAAACCCAGAGAAAATGGGGAGGTGTTAATCGTGATCAGTGGTTAATACAATTGCCAAATGAATACTGATCAGCTGTGTCGGGCTAAGTGGACAGTGTGGTGACGACAACACGCGCTACTGTCCAAAGGGTGTACCGTGAAATCACGACCTTTGAAAGTGATGTTTGCACAGCGTATGGTCAAGCGACCTCAACTACTCACCGGGAAGATTGATGGAATGATGTACGTAGGTATAAATGAAGAAGAGGAGTAAGTGGTTTGATGGGCCAAATGCAAATGTGCAATTAGTGAACAGTGCTACAGACAGTTCATTACACAGAAAGGACTAAGTAACAATAAGCGCTTCAGACTGATCGTTAAAAAGATGAAGTTGAATCTTGTTGAAACACAGCACTGTCTCGTTGTTAGACACTGATCAGAAAGAAACTAGAATAGTTAGGTTCAGCAATTCATAGGAGACAAATACTACTGATTTCCTATTGCACGTAGTTGAGTGTATGCGTACTGAACTAGATTTCCTAAAACATGTTTTCTCATGAACCACACAAAATGAGAAACGGTAATGAGTACGTCGGATCATGATGTGTTTGTGTGACAAAAAAAACGAAGAGTTAGGCATCTGGTAAGTTGTTTGCTACAACGAGATGATCGTCATATGAAGTTACGTTCAGGTATATCGAAACTCGTTACGACGACCTTTTACTGTGGGGGAACCTAGCAATCAAATGAGACGACCACTGACAGACATCAACAAAAGAGATACGAAATTCACGCACCTTAAGATCCATTAGAATGAGGTCGAACTCCTTGAGCTGCGTGCGTGCAGCCTGTTCATCGGTGGTGGCCTCCAACAACTGTGTCAACAAGGACTGACAAGCGACAAAAGGTGGACAAGCTTTGGGACCCCTGAAACAACAGCGTACAGGCAAAATAAGACCACACGATTTAGCATGCGAGAAAGAGGACTGGGTGGAAAACGTCACGTGAACAGGTAGACTGGTGCACACTAGAATGATCAGTGTTAAAACACGAGCCGCCTGTGCACAAGTGCCAGACTGCACATCACAGACAGAGAGATGTGCTATCATTTGACTTGATAGGTGACAAGTGAGATAAGGTTGAGGCGAATAAGATGGCGGATATCAGGGCGGTGAAAGTGCAGACCCAAATCCCACGGACCCACAACAAATTGTTAAACTAGTTATCCAAAGTACTGACTTTCTAACTGTCAAAAACCTCAAAAATAAAGGCACGAAGTATGTATCTAAAGAGCAACTATATAGACTAAATTCTACATGATTAGATATACCTGCTATTCACCATCGGATCAACTGAGTCAACCCAGCTAAGCATAACAACCCTCGGCAGCTGAAAGATACTTTGGTAGAAAACCGGAATAAAATCTCATCAACAAACGAACAGATTCACTCATAACTGACGTGAAGCAAAAGCGATAAGACAGAATGGCGTGTAAGACTGCAAGGTACAGCTAATCGACTATCGGACAATAGGGTTACAACTCAGGGTCTTTTCACATTCTAGCAATTGCAGGAACTCGACCATCACGACTGAACGGAGTGTCCAACCAAGCTATAAAAACTGCACTTCAATGAGTATCAGTCTACAGGCTATACAGAGTGAACTCAGAGGTTTAGTGATGAAGACGCTCACTAGAAAAACGGAGCTACTAAGTTTGAGTAGTGCCAACTTTGGACGCTCCGAACTACGGTTAAGCAGTTGATAAAGTCAAGCGATAATCTAAAGAAAAGTTGACAACATTACAACGCGTAAACCTGACATGCGTGCAACATAATGAGGGATGGAAGTAACTACACTACAATGCTTACTAGTTTAATTTTGGGCACTGCATTTTTCCAAAAACTCTGGAGAACATCGCCATAAGTCATCTTAAATTTGCCGACGAGGGCTTAGCGAGGACGTTATAGGTTGCCAGACTAAGGTTGGCAACCTCGAACTCCGATCGTCTCGAATGTGGCGATAGCAGTCAAATAAGCTCGAGGGGCATGCGTGGGTACTTGTTCAAAACATGAACTGAAGCGATGAGAAAATCTAACGAGCTAGAGAGAACTTACTGGATTCGTAACTGTTCAAAAAAATAAATCGCCTCCGCGATTGAAACCAACTGTTCATCCAGACCAGTTTTATTGAGTAAAGCTTGATGAATACTTGTAAGGACATCCGGCAAACGTGGACTGGAAACAAATAACGCAACCTCATCTGTGTCCACAGAAGGATGGTTTGGGCGGGCTTCGTCAACAGACAGATGAATCCAATGGAGTGCAGTTAAGGTCTTTGTCAAGTGGATCTGATGATTTTTGGCCAGTTGTAGCCTGGATGTAATAGACAGCTGATCGTTCGCCCGACTGATACGACTGACGAGGCGATGGATCAAATTGCCCGCCGGACCGCGTAGCCGCTGTACAACGACCGCCCGCGTCATGGTCAAATGAAGCGAGACACATTCGACCAACTTGTCTGACGTCATGTGAATTACTGGATTGGGTAGTCCGGTCGCTTTTGCGCTCAATTCACTCTCAACCACTAACCGACGGACGGAAAGTTCAGCATCTTCAATCAGAGCGCAGAATAAACGTCCTGAAGCCAGACCAACCAGACTGGCCAAAGCAACACGAGAGCATAGCCGTCCAATGAACCGATTGATAGTATTTACGAAAGGTGTTAGAACAATATCTTCCCTCATCTTCTGGCCACCTAACTGTACCGCTTGCCAATGAGCCCGACACTCCTCAATGATGGAGACAAAAGTCATTAAACCAGAAGCGTAGATCTCGTCTACCCACGAACAAGGTAAGGTAGACTCGGCCATAGGACCGCATCCACTGGGTGGTTCCCAGCCCCATAAACTGGTTGCACCCTCACGCCATCCGACGCTGCGAGAAAGAAGAGTTGTTGTCGCCTGGGCTACCACATCCACATAATACCAGGCCGGCGCGGTTACGGAACATTCATGAATACGACGTGCAATTTCCTCTATTTGAGCGGTAGTATTGGTGAGTGAGAGGTGCAAAGCGATGAGCACTTGGTATAAGCGTGCGTCCACGACACTAGCAACAACTGTTGGGTTCTGAAGATAACTATCAATCAAGTCGGGCAGCTGGGTGGAATTCGACTCAGCCACGTGTTTGGCTACAAAAGCTGGAAACAGTTCGGCCAGATCATCACTTGTGTCAATCAAAGCGTCATAAGCTCCGGGCAAGAGCAAACGGGTGAGATTGGTTTGTAAACGGGACAGGCAAACACATGCATCACGAACACTGAGCAAAAATGACATCTCTCGTCGAACGTCAGCCTCGTAGCCAGCAGAAAAATGGAAAATGCCGGTGGGTTGGTGGTGCAAAACACTAAACAGGCTAGTTAAACATTCAACATACATGGTCAACTGATCCAGATGGTTATCGGGGAATGTAGAACCGCTGGTAGTTGACGCATCCAGCTGTTGCCAAGACTGCGGATCAGTTTCCAAACTGAGCACATTAGCGATCATGCTTGGAAGGTTATCAACTAAAGCCCAACAATAGGCCATAACACCTGCCGAGCCTTGATCGTAGACAAACAGATGCAGATTTTCCACCTCCGTGCTAACTGTACTTTGCAACTCGCCGGTGAATGGTGTGTCCATGTTGCCTGCCTCGACTAAGCTTTTTTGTAACTCCTCTATGAGATTGCGATTGATATGCACCACCTTAACAAGATCACGGAGAAGGACAGGATCGACAGCAGTAACGTTATTTGGGGAAGCTTCTGTTGAACGAAACACTGTTAAACAAGCCTGTAAGGCAGTCAAGTCATCGGTGGGCGGTGACTGAAGAAACCGGTCGAGTGCGGATTGCATCACAGATACACAGTCCGACCATGATGCATGGTTGGGTCCGATACACGAATGCGTCAGATAAACACGGGCGACGGAATAGTATTCGAACAAGGCAGTACCGAGGGAAGAATCTTTATTCGCACTGGATTGCAAAATATTTGTCAGCCAAGTAGGATTTTGTAGCTGCTTGAACCGCTCTATTTGCATGCTTGTATATTGTTTCCAATTCTCAAACTGATCAGCTAAATCACGCCGAAAACCGGTAAGCTTTTGACAAGAATCCTGCCAGGCACAACAACGTTCTTCCACTCGATCTAACTCATCGATAGAAGTGTTGATGAAGAAACGATGCGCCCGTTCAGCATTGACAACTCGAGTTTCCGCGTCGTTCCACTGATCCCAGTTGCGCAGATATGAGATAACTTTGCACAAGGCACCAGTAGCTGCGCCCAGTGAGTGAGAATTGCATAACTCCAACAGACGTATGGTAACCAGACCAGCATACAGACGACTCTCAGCGTCTATCCGAAGCTCTCGACGTACACGTGAAGCGAGCTGATGCTTCTGAGTGACTGAGCTTCCTCCTCCTTGATAGGCACTAAGATGAGTGAAATCCGAAACCGACAGAGAGTTTTGTGAAGCATAAGACCGCTTTTGTTGCCAATCCACTAGAGGATCGATGAGAAACGCTTTGAGTTGGATGAGCACAGGATCTAACAATGTACGTACCACATTCAATGTATTTTCAACAGATAATCGAAAAGTTCCTCGGACAAGAGTATCTTGAGCAAGCGGGCCTAGTGCATGACGCAAGATTCGCGTGAGTCGGAATGGTACACGTTCGGCAACACGCAGCATACGACCTTTGTCAAAACAGACATTGTAATCAATGTGAATCAAATGGCCAGTAGTCAGATCGATCAAGAGATTGTCCAGGTGCCGATCACCCAAACCCACCAGATAGCCCAATCCACTCATCAAACCAGATGAGCGAGCAAACGTTCGTGAAGCATGCCACCAACTGGCACACGAGGGGTTCGAGGCCCAGATTTCGCGTGACAGCAAATCTGGCGGGGTTTCCGATTCTAGGATACGCAAGACCTCCTTTAACGTGTCAATTGGCCAAGTGGCACGCGCATGAGCTTGATAAGGCAGACCGGCAGCGGTCAACAGTTCCTTGAGACGGGTATGAAACAACTCGCCTGGTCTGGGCACACTAACAGAGGTTGGCACTGGGGAACCGGATGTCTCATGGCTCATTTTGGCCGACCTCAGTTGCCAACGCTTGTATAAACTGAATAGTGGCACAGCCCCTTGGACCATCTGTAGAAGACCGGCACGAATTCCTAGCGGTGTGACTGCATAGGTCCTCGCACAGACCTGGTTCGAATGCAAGTGGTCATTGGCCAGCGCCAGGTTGACCAATTCGAACAAGCGCATAATGCGATCATCTAAACGTAAATCCTCTAGACCTTTGAGTAGGTATGGGTACACGTGTCCGTTGGCGGATCGGAACAAAAGACGCTTCGGTCGTGTTTTAGTAGGCAACACAGCCACACGACTCGATAGGCTGGCTGCCTGCAGATCATAGCGACCGGGTAGAGGAATTCCATCATAATCTTGGACGTTGTTGCCACGACCAAACCGCATTCGGGCTAAACGAGGACTGACATGGTGCAGACTCAGATACAACACGTTGCCTAACGAAGGCCGAACGGTTGTTAGTGCGCGCAAACGATCGTTAGGTTGAGCAAGTGGGTTTACACCAACAGGGCCCGGAGCATGATGCACGGTTTGCAAATGATAAATCAACTGGCGCAACAGGACCAGAGGTGTTTTTGCATCCGTCAAATCCGTCGGATGGACAAGTGATTCTCGCAGTTCTGATACCATCTGGAAGGGAAACAATTATAAAATGGTCAAACAGGGCTAGGAGGGATGAAAATAATAAACGTGGTAATGAGACATGCAACGGGACAGCCAGATAACAAGACATTCTAATAAAAAACCTTCAGGCACATTCAAACAATAATCGCATCAAAAGCGCCTAAATTAGACGCATCACTAAAACAATGCGAATTAATACACAATTATGACACAAGTTAGTCGCACAGCCAGTAGTGGCCGTAGCGCTAATAACGTACATAGCATATGAGATGTTTCTGATAGCACGAATATCAAAGGATGTGGCTGTATGAAATGGACAGACACAGCAACAGTGTTCCTGATTTGAATGCCACATTTGTGACAACATCTGAATATAGTACTACGGACATAATCATCATTATCATAAACAGCAATACATCAGTGGTTCACACTGATACTTAACTGTTACACAACTATGGAGGGAAAATTAAGCTCTGTATAACAAGAGAAAGAGAAGGGAAAGGACTAAACTACTGCGTCCGTACACAAACATTCAGCATTAAGGTGCCCAGACTTTGAAAACCAACAACCAACAATAAGTGAACGTAGGACATCACCAACAATCACGCTTCCTTACAGCTTTTGGTGTACCACGTCACTATGTGCAATTATCTCACAGATAACTCCGTCAAACAACAAAGACATTCACGCCACTGAGCTCGATTAGCCACCATCTCACCTAACGTCTCCAGCCACCGAATCTGAGTCACGAAGGTCCCTAGCCCAGGAGACGAACCCGATTTATATGTTCACATATTTGGTCGTCACACCACGCATTTAAGCGACTCTAAAAGTGTAGATCGATCCACCGAATCGAACGCACATCCAGAGTCCAGAAACACGACAACTGCTGACCCGCGATAAAGATGACCCCGCTCCAGAAGTGGGCGAAGAATAAACATTTCATCAATACATCCACGACCAGCACGATAATATACCTCATCTTCCATTCGAGCTGCAATCAGTCGATGAAGTATAGTGGATCCCAAAATCCTGATAATGACTGAGGTCTAACTGATCCCCTATGATTTTCGCAAGAGCCCCGGGCTCCTTTCATGAATATGGGAACTATTATCGAGTGGCCGCACCACGCAGAAATGGTCTCCGTCGTCCACACATACACACATGTTGGAACAATTGAGGCATGGACATTACCAACGCCTCCCCACCTTCTCTGAAAACTGCCGAAACAAGGTCATCTGGGCCGGCAATCTTAGTACGATTGAGAGCCGAAAGGCAATTGCGAACCTCAGTCTCAGTGGGTGGTTCCAAATCTAACGACCAGAGGGTGTTACATAGCAAGCTTACGGTGGTAGCACAACAGAAGTAGGAGGTCAGCTAAACTGACCTTCAACGTTTCCACCCAGCTCTCCAGCCTTTTGGACTCATCATAGAGAAGCGTGCCATCTGCCCCGCTGATAGCTCCACTGACAAACGGTAGCATGAAACTAGTAGCACGGATAAGCCTAAAGAATTTGCCGGTGTTCCGTAAAACAAAAGCGGTCTCTGTTTTCTTAATTTTCCCCAGTAACCAAGCCTCATGATCAGCCTTTAGGCTACGTTTCAGTTTCCCACGGAAATTTCCCCTAGAGTTGTTATATCAACTTCAAGCAGCAATGTTCCGCCCAGCATCTAACAATTCCAAGAATTTCTATAAGACCCAATGTTTGTTCAACCTATGAACCACCGTGCCGCATGCTATAGCACCTGCCACATGAATGGCCTGAGAGATTTCGGTCAAATAGCAGCTATTCGGATCTTCGGAATAAGAACTACTGAGGCAGTTTTCTAAGCTGGTTTGGTAATTATGCGTTACCGACAGTATAGCCAGTTTCTCAACAGCCAACTGTTGCTGTCAGTGAGATCGTTGCCAAGCAAGAGAAAGAACGAAACGACAACGTACCAATGCACAATCCGAATCGAACTATGCGCTCCAACAAGAAGGAAAGTCCTGAATCGAACCATGCCATCTATAACTAACAGCTATGCGGTCTATCTGAGACCAGGCCTGATTCAGGGAAGGAGAGTGCTAAGTATAACAATGACGCGAACGATGTTTAAAACTAGTGTTGACTGAAAGTAGCCTATGCTCAGCGCACAACTGCAACAACCACGCGCCATTATGCGGACGATGTGGTGCTATACCAAACCTGCCACTTAAATGAGGCTGGGAATCACCAAAGCGGCCGACCTGGGTGTTCATATCTCTGACCGGAACAGTTACATGACAACCCTGTGTTGACCGAAGAAGAGCGGCCAAATTTCAGTAAAAGGCGCCTTTGACAGCGATGTCATTACGGACACCGGTCGGTATTTCGGCTGTCCAAGACAAACAATCGTTGACGTTAGTTATCATTGGTCACACCTACACAATTTGTTGAATTCTTGACTGACGCTGTTAGTATGATTCAAGTATCCTAATCAACTATATTTATTTCAAAGGAGATTAAGTTGCGGAAAAGCTGTGCTCCGACTGGAACTAGCAACAGGAACAGCATACAAGCCGTTCCTTAACCTGATTGTTTCGGAAACATGCCGATGAAGTATATCGTTTTGCATTAGGTGCTTTCATTACCTAATCTCCTCACTGTCGTCAAAATAACTAGCACAATGCTCACTCACCGGTGCAAATGTCCGCTGAAACCATTCCTCGTGAGGTGTCTCCGGTTGCACATCCAAAGTGAGCGCAGACAATTGAGAGAGCAGACTGAGTGTAGGCTGCATGACAGACAAATACTGAAGCGAAAGCGTATTCTGCAACTCCGTCGGTCTCGTGCTCTCCAATCCTACAATTGGTTCCGTCTGTCCTTCCAGTAAATCAGCGGTGGTGTTGGTTTTCTGTCGTTCTGACCACGTAGGTAGTGTACAGGACAAGGAGGATGGTAAGTCCAAGTAATCGCGGTCCTGGATTGTGCGACTAGTTCGCACCCTTAAGTGTTCATCAAAACGACCGACAAGCTGAAGCGTGCGTTTGATCTCCGATTGGAGTAAAGTGACCTGCAGAAGAAAATAGTATGAGTGAGTAAAAAGTGGATACATGATCATCATCATCATCATCATCATCATCATCATCATCATCATCATCATCATCATCATCATCATCATCATCATCATCA
>LUCH01003480.1:25545-60950 GCA_013368495.1 Paragonimus heterotremus
CGGTTTGGGTGATCACGAGGACCCCATCCAGGCAGGCGAAACCTACCTACTTTGCTCAATGGAGCAGTCAAGGTCTTCATATTTCGTGACCACATGATACCAAACAGCGTTAACTCAAAAAACAAGAAAAATGTGTGTATACAAGGTGGTCAAATTTTCTTTTCATAATAACAGCATGACGCATGCTGACATTCAGGATTTTGGGTAACACACAGTCAGCAAGCTATGCATGTCAACCAGGCACAAACGAACTCTCGAGTTTGAAATCATGACCTGAAGGTGATCCCACTGCTATTGAAGTTACCCCACCAACACAGACGAAATTGAGAGATCAATCACAACGGGGAATACCTTTTTTGTGAGCTCCTCAGCGTGTTGTAGAAGTGTTCCAAGCCAAAGCTCTTCCCACAACAAAGTGATACGTTGCAGCTCAGCCACGAATGCTTCCACCTGTCGAACCAACTCAGAAAAGCCAGCGTTCTGCAAAGACACGATGATCTGGGCGAAGCATGATTCGGGTGCAGCAACCGCTGAAGAGTTGCTGGCAGGTGATCCACGAACACTGACAGAATCTGGACGACTGGTCGTGATGGACCTGGCTGAGTCTGTGGGGAAAAAACGAGACTGGCATTGCTGACGTTCAATACGTTCAACTATTCAACCGCTGTACAATTTTTATGCATCAACTCTATATCCATCTCTTGTACATTTCAGTATTCTTACTGAAGACATTCAAGAAGCAGTACGCCATGGTAGGAAGAGAAAAACTGATGTGTTAGACATGGTAAAAAAAGAAGCCCTGTGGAATATATTATGGGGAACATATCATTTGCCGTCAACCGTTCCAGTATAATTTCAAAAACTGACCACCAACAAAACATACATTCGTGATGAAGCCATGAAGCTGACCAAATGTGACGTGCGGCTAGCGAAGAAAAGAAATGGACAAGAAAAGATTCGGAAGTGGAAGTAGCATAACGTGTAAGGGTTAAGCGAGTAATAGTTAAGAATTTACCTACCACTTGACCCGTCTTCAGTAAGGAAGCTACGACATTAGCCCATCGGTCTGACAAGATCAATATTTGAGTGAGATATCACTAAGCAAGTGGAAGATTCTAAGTAAGCGTTGAAATGTGGTTAGGGAGCATCACACGAGTCTGGTTACTAGGCCAGTTCAAAGTGGGTTATCTTCTATGTAGAATTTCTCGAAAACTCTCCGTTAAGAGAGAGAGGAATGGGGAAAAAACATCCTAAAACATTCAGCGTTAGCTTTAGGCGTCTTGCAGGAGACTCCAAACAATTTCTTATGCATCAAGGAAGGTTTGCACTTCGCAGCAAATTGCACGAGACTATGAATGCCGGTTAAAATGGGAGTGGGAATTTTCAGGTTCAAACATACAGAGTAAGAAAATTGGCAAAACTGATCACGCAGACTTTATTTTGTGGTGTTACCATTGTTTTCGAGACGAATGACGTCTTACTCAGTGTAGTGTTTCTTTTGATTAGTAGGTCAAGTCAGTTAGTGTGCAAAAATGAGCCGGACAAATATAATCAGATTAAAAGGACTGTAATTCGTCACACGTAAATGATATAAAATTTGACAAACACGTAAACGTTACTGTTTAATTATATCTATTGCACTGGTTTGCACATATTTGACGTACGGGGACCCATTATATACCACACCAAGCGTGCAGTCCCCAAGCCGGCGATCAATACAATACAAAGACACAAGGCTGTATAGATCGGGACGCAACGCTGGCACGGGAAGGATGCGCACGATTTACTGACGATGTCTAAGGAGCTATTTACACTGCCAGTGACGTAAAATCGGATATAATTAGAAACCGAAGTTTACTGCACATGTGCCACAAAGCTGATTCGCTCTACCGTCATTCACACACAATCGATTAGGCCGCGGTAAACATATGTCTATAAGCACAAATGTGATCATAATTTGTTTAGCTTTTTTAAGCTGTCGATCGATGAAGGACATGACGATGATGCGCGCTTAATACACAGTTTATCAGTGGTTGCGGCAAGAAAAATACGTGTCAAGCGTTTGTTGTTAGCGTTTTTGCGTTTGTCCGACTAGCTCACGCTTACTGATTGAGTTCGATTCCAATGGGGTACCCACTACATATGTGGTCCTACGAATTAACATCTTAGAGTGCTGTGTTTCGGAAAGCTGTTAACAAGGTAAATGTAAACAAAATAAAAATGCCGAAGAAAAAAGTGCGTTCGGAAAAATTGGAAGCCGTCCGAAATTTAACGCTCAACTATCTGCGATGTTACGCTATCAGACTATGATTCTACGTGATGATGCAGATAGTCAAGGGGTAGTTGGTAGGGGATATCTGCTATATTTATTCAATGGGGCAGTTTAGTGTTTCCACGACTCATAATCATTCATCACATGATTTTGTTCAATGGTTACTCAGACTTTTACATAACGCTTGCGTTAAATGCAGTCTAAAATTTAAAAACTTACATTTAACGCTTTAGATCCAAAAACCGAGAAAATTCGCCTTCCCTATTTACATTCCCCAATTCCACACAAAAAAAACGCTGTTTCGGTTAACATTCCTTCAAACTTAAGATTAAATTACTTTGTTGACAACAAGACAAAGCGCAGTTAGCCAGTCTCGATGTGGCCCACCGCGTAACTGGATTCACCTCTTGACCTCGACGGCCCTAATCAAAACCTATTGGTCTCACTGAATGAGGACTGTTGCACTGCATTATTTATACATTCACTCAACAGCACTGTCAAAATATCTGGATTCAATTCCGTTTTCAGTTTGAGAATCTGTTTCGGGTTACATCTGATTTAACAGTAGGACGTTCCGAATACCGTCTATGGGGATGCAAGGATCAACCACACAACTTGACATATTTCACACACATGTGCATAGGCAATAGTTTCTTCATGATCCCTTTTAGGGGTGGAGAAACCTAACTCTAAGAACAGGAGTCTGAAGTCTGATTTTACGTGTCTTATGTCGAACGTGAGATACAGACAAGTTTATTTGAAGTCGTTTCCGCTTCCACGCGGCACTCAAGTCCACAAGTTGAAATGAACACGGCGGCATTTTTTTGGCCTCGTGTTATTTATTTTGTTCATTCTTTTCCTTTGTTAAACATTCGTACCCATATAGTACTCTGCAACTTCGCGGACCATTGTCAAGACCAACGGCAACCCGACCCATTATACCCACAAGTACAGCTCAAGGCTGAAAATGCATATGATGAAGATGATGCTGATGAGGATGATCGGAGTTTCGGCTGAATACATGCGTTACTGGTAGACTGCTCTTTGTTTTCTCCGTTGTCGTCTTGTAGTATCGTAATTCGTAAGTAGTGCACAATCGGTCAGAGTTTAGAATATTCGGTCTGGACATTTGTTCGAGGTGTTGGTACTCTCCAATACCTCGCCACATGCGGGTTTTTGATTAATCACAGGTCGAATTGAGTGATATTTCCATCTTAAAATGTACGATCTTCCTTGAAGAAGTTGAGCAACGCGTAGTGATAAACCAACGGTCCCAAATAATCAAAACAATAGTGGATCACAATGCCGCGGTACTACTGAATAAACTATCACGGTGAAAAAGTAGACAACCTGAACAGGTTCGATCGACCGATCGTTTCCGGGAAACGGATTATAATTTGGTGCCGTGCAGGCTAAAGATTAATTATAATCACATAATGTGACATTCATACCCAACAGAGTTTTTCTGAGAAGTCAAGAGGTTCAGAAACAACGGGAACGAACCAAGCCACCCCCCCCCCAAAAAATGATGCACGCACCAGTCAAACAAAGTACAATGATAAGCAGCTGGCTATTGGCACAACTATCAAATTTACGCGATAAAACAAAAAAAACGTCCAATTAACGGTCAGAAACTGGAGAAGTAGAATATACAAAGGTAAACACTTGGGAAGGATAGGGTTGGGTCGGATTTTCGCGTGATTTAACTTGAAAAGTCGACACATAAAATGTTAAACAGGATCAAGGGAACTGGGTATAAACTTTAAGTTTAATTTTTGCTTCTGTGAACTGATCAAACTGATAAAAGATAGTCGCGTTCTCACGTGTTCTTCAAAGTGATGTATTCGGATGACTACAAGGCTGAGTTTGGCAAACTCTTCAGTTTTTAATACCTTTACGTTGGCGAAAAGTTAGCGTACTTGTTGAGCGCTTCCCGCTTCCTCATAATTTCGCAAGTTACGATGTTTCTGTTAATTTTTCTGTGCCTCCTTCATTTGAAGTTTACTCATTATATCTAACGGTTTTCACTGTAGCTGTTTCTGACGTTACAATGACGTCACCACCAGCATGACGAACCACCTGATGGAAAGGTCGCTCGGTAATGGAATTCCCTTTTTCGAAGTTTTCGGTAACAATCACTTTGTTGGCGATTAAGTCATGTGCAACAGTTGCGTGCTGTTGGAAAAGAAAGGGTACTTGTTTAATCGTTTTAAACAGGCCGTGATAACAGTGTGTCAACACTATGTCAGTGGGGGGTAGTTGAACCATCCGATACACTTTAGTCGTGTGGTCAAACTTAACGAGTTCACGAGCCGCCTTGAAAATCAGAGTCACGAAAGCTGGAGAATTGATCTTTTTGCCGTGTTCAGTTTCTGCCTGGTCCCTTCAGCGAGGTCATTGAAATTTTTAGTTTTGCCTCAGTAATCAAAACCAGTCCAAAAGTTACAATGATGAAAATCTGTCGAACTTTACTTGGTTTACAAACATTCACAGATCTGAGCGATGCTTCCGACGTTCTTAAACCTTTTAGACCCACGAGAATCACGCTCCATTTTTCCAAAGCCAATGTGATGCGATAAGCACTCCACTGGCACACAGAATACATGATTCAACCATCACGGACGGCGCATTTTCATATAACTAACTGATCACATATCAGTTATACGCAAGTCTAAGAAAAGACCGAGTACCGACTCAGCTCGATGAAATTAACAATTAGTAAGAACAGATGGGCCTGAAAATAAAAAAAGGACTACATAGCAAGATAGAACAATTTTAAAAATTTTACACCACATGCGTTTTCGATATTTTTATTCCGATTCATCCGTTTTCTAAAGAAATATAAATAATGCCAGCTAAGAACAGTAACTGTGGTATGCGGATAACAAGATTTATGGAACTGACTGCAGCCTGCAACCATGTCCATCAGTGCTTGCAGACAACAATACTCAACACTGTTTAGAGCTCAGCTAGGAAGCCAACCGGCGTAGACAGGGAACGCGCTAAATGACAATGTCTTCGACTGTGTTATTCGTCCCGGCTAAATCCAGAGTATGCAAACAAAGCACAGTGTCGTAGGCGTACGCAGCAGTGTCACATTCATCTTAACCAGTGGAATGAAACAACGCATAAAAGGGGCCAGCTGTTTTCAGCACACAATACCGTAGGTCATCGTTCACTTGGTGCTTCTTATACAAACAGACAATCCTCCAGATACAAAGATTAGCGAAAACAAGCAACCTGCCAAAATCACTTAGGTGGAAAGGCTAACTGGGGAAAAGTAGCGCGCAGTACCTACTCCTTTGTATATGTAATCTTAAAAAACTGCGAACGCATTCTTATTTCGATTTAGCGTTGATTGAGAATGAACTGGGTTTGCGGAAACTCAACGGTAACGATGTGCGTTTACCGAATTTACGGTCGTGAATTTGAACCCCGGTCGCCGTGACCGTTATTAGCTGGAGTGAAACGGCTTGGCGCCATCTGTTCCACATGTAACCGTGTAGGTGACACGGTCATGAACATCGCGTGATCGGAAACAAACTACGTTCCAAAAGAATGCAGTCTTTCTTTGACCCAATAAAAGGTTCACTAGTCGTGCTCTGTTTGTCTGCATGCGTGTTAACTAGCAAACACAGACTAGTGTCTTTTATGATCACCTGGATACGACCTATGCAGTTGCCCGAAAAAGGGTCGATTTGTATTAGAGTATACTACAGTAAAATCAAAACAAGAAAGCTACAGACACACAGTGTTACCTTTAATCTCGGGAGAGCGTTTCGAAGCAGCCAAAGTGAAGTTCGCGTCCAGGGCAGCAACTACAGCCGGGAAGACAAGATGGGCAGCGAATCGCAAAGAGGGAGACGGATCGTAACAGTTGGCTGTAATATAAGGCGCGTGTTCATTTTCTGTGAGTATCAGTCGAGTGAGCAGAGCGACCAAACAAGTCCGGATACTCGGGTCCGGCAAACTTAGGCGCACGAGTACCTGGGGCAAACAAACTTCCCAAATGGACGGTCCACCAAGAGTGGTGCCCGAACGCTGCGACGTGAAATTAGTCGCCGGGATATGCGTCTCTCCAGTCTGACCACCACACTCACGAGGTGTGTGGGATGTTGACTGTGAACTGGGAAGAGCTTGGTGAAAATCAAAAGATTGGGCTGCCGGGCCGCCATGCATCAGAAAACCAGCAATGAGATTACGCAGCGCACGACTGGGAGCGGACAGCAAATCCAAGAGCTTCAACGTGGCTATTCATTTAGAAGAGGTCAGTAGGGAAGAAAGCGGTTAGTAGAAAATTTTGGTAAACTATCACTAAATAAGCGAGATCTGCTAACAATGCCTCTCAAAATAATGAACACAATCAGTTGGTAAAAGTCAAGTTTTGGCATACGAATCAAACGCACAACTTTATGAAATGCCGTGGACTTGTCTGAACACAAAAGAAGAGCTAGCGTGAGTGATGTGGAGCAATTCCGAAAGAATAATTACAGGGCACGCGTCGACAATCGTTCTACATATGCTCGCATGCACGATCGTGACAGTTCACAAACGCCAGCATGGAAGGTGCACCAAGCCCCTTTTTGCCGAATCTGTCGGCTCGTCTGGCCACCTGACCGAACGTATGCTCCTGTCGTAGGAGCTGCATTCCGTTGATATGATACCATCAGAGACGTGAATGAGAAATTTTGGTAACGTTATGAATTATTCGTGATCCAGATAGCCTGTTCCTCAACCGTTGTGGTTCGGTATTATTACAAACATTTGCACGCCGAGAGGAGCGACAAGACTTCACAGCTCACCCTCACAAATCGACGTTTGCTGGACGATTTGGTTTATCACGAGGAGGCAGAAACTGGTTTAAATTGTACCCATGTGATTACAACCAATAAAAATGTCTACAAGACGAACACGAATAAGCCTATCGTTCGTTTCAGCAGGGCTGGAAACCTACGTAATAAGTCGAAAGAGGAGACGAGAGGAAAAAAATCATACGACTTACGCATGTCTGGTTTGAAATACAGACGCAAATAAAATGATGCACGTGGACAAACAGGCAAGAACCAACCTGTTGTGGTGTCTAGCTTGGAAGCTGGGCCTTCCCACAAGACAGCTGAAGAGGAATGTTGGCCAGCCACAGTAAGGAATGTAGCATAGGCCTGTGCTGCTGATGTATGTAAACTGTATTGTCTCTGGGTTAAAGCCACGACAATCTGATGCAACTTGTTTGCCAACTCCGACGGCAAATGTACGGACTTGGGGAACATGTCCGGCAGTATCGTGCGTAGATGAGAGACCAACTTTTCAGCCATCTGTACGCAAAAATAGAATGTAGCTTTGGAGTTAGAAATGCAGATAAGATTTGAATCTGCGAAGACGGCGTCAAAAAGTTCGACAAGACTTACGTCATGTTCGTCAGTTCTCTCATCCGGACACAGATGAGACAAGCGAATATGAGATATATGTTTTGTGTGGTGCTCATCCGAGTGGGTTAACGAGCTCAGCAGCTCATCGTTTGCCTCGGGGCCGCACTTTGAGTTCTCGCTCAGGACCATAAAACTGGCTAGCCCGGCGACGATACGGGGTAGATAGGGTGCAACGCGTGAGACCACATCTGCATCGGTGTATGTAAACGAATTGGGTAACACGGCGTGATTAATCAACACATCATACACAAATTCGCGCTCTCCCGGTTGCAACATTTCCAACACGGAATACTTCGGTAGGTTGATGGATGCGTCTGATTCAGGTATCATCTCGAGCAATGTCCTCGTTGTGGCCCGCACTTCTTCAATCTGGAGGAGAAGAATCCAGATGAACACAGAATCAGCTCATATGAATAGTGGATTGTAAAAAAGAGGATGTGTTTACAATTAGACCGATGATCAGAAGATCCATCGGAAAAAAGGAAGGTCACGAAACACATACCATTGCTTGTCCACGAGTAAAACACCAATCAGCCATACGTAACCAAGCAAGGGGAGATGAGCCGTTCGGAGACAAGCGAGTGGCCATCATGAGCAGGCGGCTGGTCCACGAAGTGTTACTTATCGACGGACTGGTCTGTGAACGGCTAGAGCCGGGTGCTAAATCACCCGACGGAATCAGCGGGAGTCCACTGGCCCATGGTTCGTCCACCAGTCGGCTGAAGAAATTCAGGTTGTTTGCAGTCGCTGTGGTCTTCATTAACTAGTTTGACGGTAAGGAGATGCGGGAAAGCGTTGAGGTTAGCATAGACAATTAGAACTCGAGATGATACAGAACTCAAGTTGTGAATTAAGAGACGGTTTAAATCAAAATACCCACGTTCATGTTTAAATAAAAGATGGAACCAAACTAACATTAGCCACGACCGACAGAGACTGTATTGATGCCAACAATGCAAGTGTGAGTCTACTCAACGTATGTAAACAAATGCGACAAGGTCAGCATAAAGTAACAGTAGGGGGCAGCCCATCGAACTCATATTACTTGGGAGAAAAAACGCAAGTTAGCTCAACGATCTCGTACAAACCGTTTAAGTGAGAACAGTGGAATAACGTAGTTTATAAAATCGATAGCTCTAATGTGCCAAATGAGCAAGGTGGCGCGATTAAAGAGGTAGTCGCTAAACAACAGAACATGCAGTAAAATTTCAGATGAACTGTCACGAAACACCTAAAGAGATGAAGTGAAAAATCAAGCGAAATTAACACTGGAGTATAGGATGCATTGTCATGAGTGGTAAACTTGTGAAAATTACTGTCGATAAGTTACTTCGACTGAGGTCCTGATGGAGTTGGAAGACCTCAGCTAAACGAAACTGCGTATACTGTTATGTGACGTACTGATTCATATGAAGTAGTCAGTTTCAGATTGACAATATTTGAAAAACTGAGTTCCTTTTAACCACTTCATCAGGCAGAAAGAAGACATCTAGTGCGATATGTTAACATTGCATTTACTGTCATCAGTCGCAAACGTGAAACATACCAGTTATATACATCATATAGATAAGGACAAACAGGGACCGGACACGTCTACAAGCACACCAATTGTTACGTAATCACGACAAACGGTTCTCAAATCGCGAGTTCACACTGGCACGGTTAGCTATCTTTTGCACAGAAAAAAGTTCGAAAGAAATAATACGAATGTGATGTGTAATAATGATAGATGAAAATATAAAACGGGTAGGTAGTGTCCAAAATAAAGAGTGTGCATAGTCACCACAACAATAATCGTATGTGGTATAGTTAACCTACGGGGTGAAAACAATCCGCTTGAAACTTGATACCAAGCAAGTTAGTTTCACCCCACTCCATCTGAAAAGATTGACTGAGTTCACATAAAATGTCAGGACGACGAACGGTTGTTCTACTATTTTGACCAGTTAGTGCTGTGTGAAATTCTGCAAATGAATATCTGGGACGAAGTAAACATCGATTTTCAAAATGAGTGGACAAAACACGAACTGAATATCCGTAAAATATGGGCAGAAGTGATCAAGGTGGCCACAGATCAAACGTGTGACTACAGGTTTAACAGCAGGTCTTGCCGTCATCTTTGCTAACGAGCCACCCATACAGAAACGAGAAGGTTCTGATCTAGCGAGCACTACTTTAATGGGCAACACACGCTGTAAGCTTTGACATGTACTTAGATTTAGGTAAAAGAAAACCAACCTTTGTTACTGCTGTCTGGTCCACAGTCAGGCTATGCACAACATCTACCCACGTATCCGTTGTGTCTGCAACTGGTTCCTTCAACCACTCAAACAAACGCAAGGCCACCTCAGCAGACACGCGACATTGAGCGGCATGTTGACGCATATCCTCTGGAACATCTTCCAGCAACGCCGTTCGTAACCCACGGGATAGCACATCGAGAGCAGCCAATTTGTTATTGCCGGTGATCGACAGATCCGAATCAGCTGTCGACCAGAGCAATTGAGCCAAACAGTCTGAGAAACGTAACCGCTGGATCTGGGACAAATGTGACGTGTCACAAAATGCGACCGTGCGCACCATGTTGTACAGAGCTTGCAAATCTGTGCTATCACTGGTGCGTTTTAGTAGTGACAAACCCTCACTTTCACGAACGAGAAGTCTTTGTAACAAGAGCGGACTGTGGTGTGTGCAAGCCCAACGACAAGCTTGTAGGGTGGCGTTTATGCGTGCGTTAAGATTGCGGGACGAGTCAAAGATAAGGTGTCGCCAAGACGACTCGAAAACCGTATTTCGCGGGCAGTCGGCCAAATCACTGTCATCGACACGTTGAAACGGACGGTCGAGTATTAGATCGGCGCGGATGAGCCAAGAGCATAATCCGGTTTCATCCCGAAGGTTGGTTACCGGTCCGGTTGAGAGCACTGAGCAAGACGGTAGATACATGGAGGAACAGGCCCGACGTATACATGTTACCAATTCTGAGATGCTATCATAGGCCTTTTCACTGCCTTTTGTGGAACAAGTAGCTTCAACCAACAGGTTGTCCAATTTGACGGCAAACGCGCTGTTGGACCATCGAGAAGGCGAATCCGTTGGATAATCAGCTTGAATCAGAGGAACTTCCGAGGTTGGCCAGCTAAAGGGAAAGAAATTACTTTTGCAATTGATAAGATGCTAACTACTGGAAACTTGATGTCCAAATCAGCTCGCACACCGTGTTAAGCCTTTGGGTTCAAAATAAAATACCAAATAGGTAGAAACGGACATACCTAGCGTGTAAACCAATGAGAAAAATGACAACAGAATCCATCAACAAGCCAATATATGTGCAGATATCGTCATGAAATCTACGCATTGAGTAAATCAACCAGAATTCTGAAATTCCACACACGCTGACAGAAATTATTAGTGGTACTATACCCGCAGCATGATCTGCAGAATACGGTCCGGTATGGATGAGAAATCAGGTGACGCAAGAACAAGTAGATACGCATGTGCGCACATAATTCCGTATGCAAATGTTAAACTCTGGTTGCTGCACTATGATGAGATGTTGATGCCCAATTGTATGCCTCCGAAATGGCTTCATTATCAGGTTATCCTTAGCGTCGCAGCAACGGGCACAGCTGAGTAGCGAACAGCACAGTTTTATATCCCAGTTGTATATTCATGCTATCCGTTATGCAATCGTTTAGTTCTATAGATGGTCTCATACAGTTTAGTGTGTTAAGGATAAGCTAACACATCAGTCTGAAGCATTTGTTCTATAACAAGTAGCATGTGCCTAAACTGCTAAATATATTGGACATACAACGAGAAGATTATTTGAACATATCGTCGAAGTCGTCCAATAAAATCACTGTCGACTGCATGGTTTTTAGTCAGTCGATAAACAGTAGCCACAACGATGAAGTCAGAAAACCATTTTAAAATATTAGGAAAATACTCCCAGTGTATTCCAAAGTTCTGAGGTAGGTGCGGTTAGCTGTGTGAAGTTTTTAGCATTGGCTTTTTAAGATCGGACTCGTGCAAATAAAGAAACTTTAACAACATCCAACGTTTGTCTCGATTACAAGTTAGGCTAAGAAAATAATCTACACAAACACAATACATTTTTAAGCAAACAAAAGACACCAATTTACTATATCATTTTTATCATGAAGATCATCACTGATGAGCAAGTTGGTAGACTTATGCTATGACTGTCCTATCTTGCTATATCACTGCCTGCTTGGGTGTTTGATACACGTACAGTGCTATCACGTCCAACTGTTCATTTGCAACAATTCAATTTTAGTCCACTGATATCGAGTTCTTGTTAATCGAGTGAAATCTTACAAGTGTTCACACATGTGTAAATGCCAGAAGCGAAATGAAATATCTTCATGACTTGTCTGGTTACATGACCTGTTCTGCAATACGAACTTTACCTATTTTGCTATTTTGATGTGGTGGTCAGGCTTGTGCATAGCATCAATTCGAAGGGCCATGGTGACCAGGACCCCAGTCTTACCAGGTGGAACCGTGTCAGAGGGGAGCGAATAGACGAAAGACAATTGCACACAAAGTGTTGGATGTCGCATCACTGCCCGCGCAGGAATAATTAGGTGGTATGACACGATCTTATGGATACACGGCAAAATTATCTTCACATTTGTAGCACTACTGCCAACTGAGTAAGGAAATTGAGGGCTAGAAAAGGTATCTTCAAAAAAGAGCACTTCGATCGTCCAACGGTCGATCTTGATCGCCGGCCTACTAACCAATAGAATGAAAAAACTTTTGATATCGTTTAAAAGCATGATGTAGTCTCGAGTACACACACTTTGCAAGAAATTTATCAGAATCAGACAGGATTGTCTTATTTACCGCACCTGTGTGGGCTAGGCAAGCCTATCACTGTGAGTCAGACTTGAGTCAAAGGCTTCGGATATAGTTCCTAAGTGAACCCTATCTCCTATTGCCTTGTGGATCAGACTTTTGAGTCACAGACTCGAGGTGGTGTCCCCCAAATCTATACACTCTTCGACGAACAGGTCAGTAAGCTGCTCGGGCAAGCACTCTCTCGGGTCTGGAACTGGATGTGTGCTGTCTTCGAAACGCGCCGTTACGATCCTAATATTCTCCTTCATATGAAGTGCCCCTTAGATAATGCTACGGATCAGTTTTTTTCCGAGATTCTATTGTGACAGTGAAGCCGAAACATATGGTCAAGCTAGAATTAAGTTTGCACTCGACTCTGAGGCACAGCAAAATCCCAGTGAAAGATCGTCTGTGACGCCAGACTAAGCACTTCAGTCAACACAGTCTAGAAAGACGTTTATTCGTCATATCTGCATATGCTCTAACAGACAACAGTCCAGATGTTGTCAAGAACGCCTTCTACAATGTCCTTTTTGGTCTTCTGGGAAAAACTAAAACTCCAGCATCATTATACCTGTTGGTGATATGAATGTACAACTTGGTCGTCTTAGTTAAGAGCAGAAGAGGATGGGTGGCATGTTCGGTGTCCGTGTGTGACATAGCTGACATGATTATGCGTACCTCAAGGACTCCATATATCGAGTAGCGTATTTCAGCGCAAACGAGGGCAATGTCATGTGGAGGCCACCCCGTGTAACTCAACCATGGACACAAACCGATCACATCGCCGTCGGCCATCAGTGAGTTATTCGTTAATTTTGAAACAACCCGTTTTGTTTTGTCGAGCACTTAGAGATTACCTGTTCACAAATATAAAGTACTTAGCTAGAAATTCAGCGACGAGGATATAGGAAGGGCCTACTAAACAGAACTGATAGCTAAACAACACAAAAGTGGAATGACCCAAACAAGCATTGGACAAAAACCTCAACAACAACAATGCGAAACTCTTGTGAAGAGGTCTGTTTCGAAGGAACTCTGAATATACGACAGGATTTCTGCTGATACAGCAGAAAATACGAACAAATGCTGAATGAACTTACCAAGAGTTAGCGTAAGAACTGTGAGGCCCACTTCCCCGAGCGAGCCAAAAAGCTGGAGAAGGCATTTTTATCAGGAAATAGCCGTGTGATGATTGCCCCAAATTGTGGTTATACTGACCAGTCAACGAAAGATTGTGTAATGTGTGACATTCGACACGACCCTCTATCGAAAACCGAAGGGGTTGCAAAACTTAAAATATTGCAACGTAATAATGCTCCTGGCCCGAGCCTACTATCTCTAACACCTTTCAAATATGCCAGAACCGACCACACTCCTACCTTTTATATGGCAGACTGAAGAGATGTCTAATGACTGGCGCTTACCAACAGTTGTTCCTCTTTTTCAAAAGGATACCAGAAAATCATGTGACAACCACAGAGCTATTTGTTTTATACTTACTGCACCAACTATGCTCACAGGTCAGATGAATTTCTGGCTTGGTAGCGGGTGTATCGATCATATCTTCACCTTTCGCAGAGTGGGGCATCCGTACTCTTTTCCTCAGCTAACGGTTGGGTTACTTTGGACCTAAAGATCGCTGTTGACTCGGTTGCCTGGAACGCTCTCTGAAGCCATCTCCATCATAGAGGAGACCTAATGAAACATATCAACTTGTTGAATCCATTGTTTACCTGCCCTGAGTTCAGAGTGCGCACGTATGGGCGGCTATTTCGAATATTGTCTACCTCAGGTGGTGTTCGAGAGAGGGAGATGGTCTCCTTCTTCCATTTCAATTTTGTAATGGGCGATATTCCGAAAGGAGCATTTAGAGGTTTCGAGGATCTCGGAATGCAGCTTCTACCAGGTAGTAAGCTGACTGGTGTTGAGTATGCGGATAATATCGATTTACGAGCATTGCGGAAGCGTGTAGTATGTTCACTAACTTTCGGCACTTGTAAGATCGCACAAACGTTCATTAGCCGGATAATGGCAGGATTTGCTATGCGTGTGTGCGTTGTTTTTCACTATGGATCAGAGACTAGGCCATTCGTACAGAAGTTGTACCTAAACTCTCAGTATTTCATCACCTTTTTCTCCGCCATTTAGCAAACATCAAATCGACTGTGTGGTCGATGCGCCAACCCGCTGGCTCGTATACGGAGAATGTGACCGATAACCGGGATAATGAAGGTGCACAGTCTTCACCGATTGGGTCATGCACATCACATGCCGACGGAACATCTGCCGCACCACGCACTGTTAAGTGTGACTGCTGACGGTTGGGAGAGAGTGTAAGACAGACAAGTGATGACGTGGCCATGGGCTATGAAAGCCTTGACCGTTCAGTTGAGCAAGGTTGGTAGGGAGTACGCAACCATCCAAACCGTCAGTAGGAAACACTCCCTGGCATGGCATTGTGACGCAGTCATTGGTGAGCCTGTATCCACAAGCTTGCTGACTGTTTTATTTCGTGAAACTCGGTCGTTTTTTGATTATTTCCTTTCTCATCTTTTTCGTTATGCATTCGTACTTATATATTGCTTGGCAACTTCAAGTACCATTATTAGGACCAACGGCAGGTGAGCCTGCACCCAAGGGTACGGCTCAAAACTGAAACTGATTGACTGATATGTAGAGTACGTTATCCGATTATAAATCATGCGTGTTGACTGTTTGACTGCTCTGGTTTGCATAAGCGACCGAAGTAATTTCAAACTTCAAAAAGATAATTCCGATTTTTTACACTATCGCTGTCTTGGTCACTGGCTGTATTACACCGCTGGTTGACGCTGATGCACAACAGTAATGCAACACTGAAAAGAAAAAACAAACACTAGTTTCTAATAAAACAAGAGGTTGAAATGAGGGTTGACTTCTAGTTAAACCTTTACGTTGAGACCCAAGCGTCTGACATCAGAATGCCCATACCCTACAAAGAAACGATCAGATTGAGAGAGTGAGCCAGCGTCCGCGACGCAACTTTCTTGTGCTACTCCAGGCTACACATCACCAAGTGCAATTACTCCATAGACAACACAGCCAAACCACTGCAACATTCACACCACTAGGCCCAATTAGCTCCTCTAACGTCTCAAACCACATTATGTGAATCATGAGAGCGCTAACCTAAAAGACGAACACGACTCACAGTGGGTAACCTAGTGTCAACTGTCCTAAGTGTCGAATATTAAGCCATCAGTAAACAACCACACAGGGTAGTCGGATGCGGCAATGGCAAACAATACTCTATGTAACAGACGTCTAATCGGCATTCTTCGTACATGACCCAGCAGCCTAAGTAACGAAGAAAGGAACCTGATGCGGTGTTGTCAGGGCACCCCGTTTTTCCTATCTAAAAGCACTTCCCTTCCAGAGAAAGCGACTTTGTTCGAGGAGAATGAAAAGAATTCCCAGAACAGTCTAGAGGTAACCCTCACCATTTTTTTTTACCTGCTGAGCTCTTATACTGTCACACCTGTTATAGTGGCTTGGTGTTCTTAATTACTAATTTTAGTAACTATCCATCAATCCGTTGACACAAGAATATTTGTAGGTCGCCACGCACCATATACACGCCTTGAATTTGCCCTGATTTTGGGCAAAACAGGGCGACCTTTTGCATTCGACTTAAGTTGACCTGGGAGTAAATGGCGGGGTCAGTCGGGTCGCTTTTCAAGAACAACGCCTTCATTTTGCTCGTTTCAACGGGGAAAATTCGGGTTCTGTCAAGCACTACTTATTCCGCTGTCGATCCAACGTATTAATCCGTGCGCTTACAACAGGTGTGATGGCCTGCGCACCTTGATAGTTTACTGGAGGGAACCGCATAGTGTGGTTATTACATTGGTGATCACATACACCAGGTAAACCAATAGGCATAGGTTTGAACAGCCAATCTTCTGGTCCTCTAGATCAGTGGCTTGTAGTAAGCTGGCCTCTTACACAGGGAAAACTGCACCAGTTCGTCCACCGCTACCTACCTACCTAGGTGTAAGCTTCCGAACAAAAGGCTTTGGTTGACAACCCTAACGGTTCTGCTGTTTGGGTGTGGACATCTTGTCAGTGAAACAGCACACGCCCAACCATGAGTATTGCACGCTGTAGACCTTCGCGCACACAACTGATTAACTGTTCACGAGGAACTGACAATTTGTTATAGGTACGTTAGAAGATATTTACTGTAACGCAGCATGATGCCTTGTTGGCATCTTTTTGGTTATCAACTATGTAAGTCGTGTGCATGTTATTGATTCTGACTAAAATCAATGAAAGTTGGGTTCGTATCACTACAAGTGAAACTGAGAGTAGGATGACAAAACGTCCGCCTGAAGGCTCGAACCACCGAACCTTCACACCCGGCACCGCGACGCTACCGCGGTGCATATCTCACATTGTTACACGTAACATACTCTGCACTGATACTAAGAACTCTCACTTGAGCTTGTGCCACCTCATTGGATTGTTTACGCCACCGTATTATTGGTTAATATTTGCCGAAGTTTAAATTCCGTGCTTAGAGTTCACTTGGTTGTAAATTGTATAATTTGCTAACCATTACGTATTTATGGATACAACCAGTTATATCCGAGTAAACATTCAATATTGTCTTGTTCTGTTCCAAATCAAGAGGTTTACAGCTGCCCCGATAGGGTCTAAGTAGAACAATACCATCTCCATACACTATGTCGGTCAACTTTGTGCCATGAAAAAATTCAATGGCAAATTCACTGGACTCTTCAAGTGCACTTTTCAGAATGTCGTCCACGACAAAGTTGAACAGGAAGGATGAGAGCGGACACCCTTGACGAACACCATTAGAAGTGCTGAATGCAACAGACAGTTGTCCATAAACTCATATCCTGCATGCAGACTGAGCATACAATGATCTCAACACATTCAGTATGTATCCGATACTCCCTTGTGAAGAACACAGTTCCAAAGAACGTTACAAGCAACTGAATCGAAAGCAGTCCTTAGGTCTAAAAACACCACGGCTGTCGGCTGTCTATTGGAGTGCTGATACTCCAAGATCCGTCGCGAGGTAAAAGTGTGATCAATGCACCCTCGACCAGATCGGAGTCCTGCCTGTTCTTCGAGTATCTGATTTACGCTGGGCCTAGTGAGTCGACGTAAAATAAGGCCATTGAGTAACCTATACGTAACAGACACAAGACTGACGTCTCTGTGGTTGTTACACAGACTTTGGGCTCTCTTTTCGAAGACGGAAATTACTGTTGATAAGCACCAGTCACGAGGTACCTCCTCAGTTTCCTAAACAATCTGCAGGAGTTTTGTCAGTCCTGGTACAAAACCCTTCCCAATCATCTTTGAAAAGAGAAGAGGAAAGATCTGGTTCAGGAGCCTTGTTACGACTCAGTAGCTGACCATTCGGGCCCCGTCATTCACATCGTCTGATCGAGGCCAGCCGAACTGGTCTTCAAAATGTTCACCCTACCTGTCAAGCCGGCGAGACTGGCTGGCGATAAGTGAATCATCTTTTTCACTGGTGGTCTCACATTGACTCGACGGCCAGTACAATCACGGGTTACGGAAAATAGCTTTGTTACTTCCACACAAAAAAGCTCTGTTGGCTGTCCGACCAAGCAGTGCTAACGATCATTGCGCAAACTCTTGGTCAGCTTGCGTCTAAGTTCCTGACAGTCGTCATCATATTCAGAACCAAGTGGAATCCAGCAACGATTGTTCATAAGGTTGAGTGACATGACAGAAATCCAGCTCTGCCGTAACTACACAGCTTTTTCGGAGCATGCCTTTTCACAATAAGCTTTCATAGACGCTGCGATTTGCTCCCAGTGGTCGTTAGGTCCTCGCTTGACTCGAACTGGGTAACTTGTTTATCAGTGCTTCCAGGTAAGCGTTTTTCTTCTCATCCAGATGCCAATCAAGTATCTTGCATTTACGAGTGCGTGTGTGTGAAGTCTGGACAAGTGAAAAAAGAAAACGGACACGCGCAACAACATGGTCTGAGTCAAAGTGGTTGGTTCCAAAGACACGACAGTTTTAAACAGTGGCGCTACCTACAATTAATTGCTGTGATCAAGGTGGGTTTACGGGTGAAAAGCACAGGGAGGTCTCCACGTAACACAATGCCTCTTCTTGTGTTGAAATGTGGCGTTGGAAATATGGAGACCGTGGGATGTGCACAGCTGCAGCAGTCTTCCGCCATTATCATTGCGCTGTGCGTATACACCAAACATACCCCCAGTCACTTCTCTTCAAGGGAAAGATGACCAAGCTGGGCATTGAAATTACTCGCTAATATGATGATTTTAAAATGTCTAGCAAGTTTCAGGTCAATGAGTGTCGTGGAACGCACGTTTGGTAACATCCGAACGGCTTCCCGTTAGGGCGCACGCCAATATGATGAATAAACAACGGCTTTCTGACTCGCGTTGATAGACTCTGGCTGACAAATTCAGTCTGATAACGCATAAGCAACTGTTCACTGAGATCCAATTGAGTAAACATCGCTCTACTCAGGAACTCAGCGCGACTGCCACTCCAGCCTGACTACGACAGTCAGTTTCGGCGTCACCACATAGGCTAAAAGGAGAAACGATTGGATGAACAGTTATCTAGAGGTAAGCTAAAGTGGATAACGGTGCTAGGATCGTGGACTCGCGTCTCCGACAAGCAGCATACATCAGGTTCCAAAAATGAGGGTGTATTTACTAGAGCAGCTTCCTGACAAACCTGTTGGACAGTGCGGAAATCGAAGGCGTCAATGTTTACCAGTTGTCTTGGTTCTAGAAAACAATTATCACCCGAGGACAAAAAGAAGGCAGAAAACTTGGGGAGTAGGGTGAAGAGAGAGAGTCGTAGTGGATGAACAATGTCACTGTCGGGGTCCCATTTCGGGTTTTTCTTCAGGGACCCAATCCGGAGCTAATGACTCAATGGTCTGACCCACTTGGCAGTGAGGGGATTGTTTGGCCCGTAGGCGCAGTGGGTGAGACATTAACGTCGGATTCTGCGCAATGATGCGTGCAGTAGACGTATGCTGAGCTACATCAAGGAATTGAATATGGGGTCTTTTTCGACTGCACTGAGTAATACGGTCACGGTCACGGTCAACCGTTGAGCGGTCAGAGTGCTCTTTGGTTGAATGTATTTTTTCTAGCCCTCTTCTTTAGTCGAGAAATATGGCAATTGTTGGCCGGCGGTATACATGACGCTGCTCCAAAATTTGACGAAGGGTAAAAATATGATCTATACATCCCCGGCCACGACGAAACCCTGCCTGTTCTTCGCTAATGTTTAACTCCCGAACTGCAATGAGTCGACGAAGTATAGTGGAGATCAGAACCCTAGAAATGACTGGGGTCAAACTAAGTCCCCTATCGTTTTCACAAGAGCTCCCGATACCTCTTTTGAATATAGGAACTATTATCGCGTGACCCCAGCACGGAGGAATGGTCTCCGTCAACCACACAAGTTGAAACAGCTGAGTCAAGGCTTCGACTAACACCTCTCCACCTTCCTTAAAAAGTACTGGCACTAGATCATCTAGACCAGCAGCCTTATTACGACTGAGAGCCGAGATGCAATTGCGAACCTCAGTTTCAGTGGGTGATTCTAAATCTACCGACCAGGATGTTACATCACAAGTTTATGGAGGCAGCACGGTAGAAGCAAGAGGCCAGCTAAACTGACCCTCAAAGTGTTCCGCCCAGCGCTTCAACCTTCTGGACTTACTATAAATTAGTGTGCCATATGCCACGCTGACAGTTTCACTGACAGACGGTCACGTGGGACCAGTAACATGAATCAGCTTAAGCAATTTGCTGGTGTTCCCTAAGGCAAAAGCGATCTCCATCTCCTTATCATTTTCCACTAACCAAGCCTCACGATCAGCCATTAGATTACGTGCCAGCTTCTTACGGATATCTCTTCGAGACGTATTATTTGAACTACCAGGAGGAATCTCCCGCCTGGCTTCTAACAACTCCAGAGATTTCTCTGAAATCCAATGTTTGTTAAACTTATGTACCCCTGTACCGCATGCTATAGTACCTGCTTCCGAATAGCTTGTGAGGTTTGTGTCCAGCAGCTCTTAGGATCTTCAGAGTGAGTACCACTAAAGCAGCTTTCTAAGCTGATTTGGTACTTATGTTTTACTGATGGTAAAGCCAATTTCACAACGGCCAGTCGTTGCTGTTGGTGGGGTCGTTGGCCAGCAAAAGTAAGAACAAAACGACAACATAACAATGCATGATCTGAGTCCAAGTACATACTCTAATAAGAACGACAGACTTGGATGGAACCACGCCACATGTAACTAACAGTTATGTGGTCAATCTGGGACCAGGCCTGATTCGAAGCAGGCGGGCGTCAAGCATAGCACTGACACACACGATGCCTAAAACTAGTGCTGGCTAAAAACAGCTTATACTCAGCGCACAGCTGCAATAATCGCCCGTCATTATCTGACCGGTGTGACGCTATCCCAAACTTGCCACCTAAACGAGGTTCGGCCTCACCAAGGTGGTCGGCCTGAACATTCATATCTTTTGCCAGAACGACTATATCAGAGCCACGTGTCGACCGGAGAGCGGCCATCATCATCATCATCATAACAGCCATCAGTCTGACCAAAGGGTACTGTGGGTCAGGCTGCCGCTCACCTCAACAGTGACGTGGAATATCCTAGAAGAAGGTTGAACATTAGTAAAAGAAGACTAAGCGGAAGAACTAGAAATGGTGTGGATACAGGTACGCCATTGACTGCGACAAACTGCCATCTCGGATAGCGTCCCTAACCAGCGGTTTGAGTGATCATGAGGACCCCATCCTGGCAGGCGACAACTACACACTTTGCACAATGGAGCAATCAGAGTCCTCATATTTCGTGACCACGTTGTTGCTTGGCCACCATGTGGTTTCATCCAACTGTTGGTGGTCTCAGTATATAATGCCCGGTACGGTAAACGCTCAGCTGGCATACGGAGTACGTGACCCAAACATCGCAGGCTACCTGAGCAATCCTACGCGGTCGGTAGTGTGACTTACAATCTTATGAATGCATCTGTTTTCGTCTGACTGTTTCTCTTTTGCCTGTCTGACAAAGTTGCATCCGGAAGGACCGAAGTCTTAATCAGCATAGCCTGCCACAGCAACACAGCATACAGGCCTGACAGTCACATCAAAGTGGCGCAACAGGTCAGTCAACGATAAGATGCCTACACAATGTAAACAAACAGCTGAGTTGTGATTGACAGTAAAGAGGCATCAGCAAGAGAACTGTCAGGAATCGTTGACTGTACATGTTTCAGTGACAACCCAGATAACCGACAGCATTTCGGTTGCTGAGCCCGATTCATCATATCTCTTTTGAAGAGGGTTCTAGCCCAAGAAACGAGTTCGACCTACAGTAGTTAACTTCTTTACACCACGTAATGATTTACTGATTTCACGGGTCGCGGCATCGGCGAAAACTGTTCAGAAGACAATCTGCTAGCATTCTTAGTACCTACCCTGACCGTCCAAGTTTGTGAGTACTGAGAAACGGCGAACGAACTCGCTTAACAATGCCAGATACTCATCTTTTCCGCAGCAAGTTTAACATACGGCGCATGTTTCAAAATGAACTTGGCGCCGGACAACAAGTGTATGGGAAAATTTTTATTAACATAACATGTTATAACAGTTCTGGAGGTTACGCAGAATAACCGGAACGTCCAGACCGATGATGATGAAGGCATACTTGAAGTGTGGGTCTAGGGATAACTTACACAGAGATCAACTTCCAAACGAGAGAGCTTGACCGACCAGCAAACAGCAGTAACGAAATCAATAACTAAAGAAATCAACCTGGCAACTAAACTCCTTTTAAAAGCAAAATTACCTCCTTATTCCCACTGGGGCATTGTGAGCGGTAGTGATGAAGGACAGAACCACCAATATACCAACGGCAGACGAAGCGTCACATTGATCAAAACAGCACAGTTTCTAGCAGGGCCTTGGAAAAAGAACCTGACCCTATCGGCTGAGAATATAAGTTGACTACTTTGAGGTGACTCCAACCTCAACGGGAGCAGAGTTAATCACAGTTCCAACGCACAACTGCACGTCTGTTGACTGGTGCTATTACTACCAAACACAGTCTTCATTATACAGGTAACCGTCACTGTCAGTTGCAATTCTCGGAGCAAATCCAGCTGATACCAAGCATCATTTTGTTATTGTCTACTAGACAAAGACAGTTTGTCGTGGCGGCTTAACACGTTGTACAAACAGTTGAGCACAACCAATGTTTGACTTACATATCCTATTCGGATGAAATGGAAAAGACAGAATGGAGGGAAAACCCAGCCGAGTGCAAACTAAATGAATAAACCACAGGCGTCATCGAAGTCGGACAACACGAAAGCCATCATCACGGCGGGAAACAGAATTCATTATACGGTCGTGTATGATTGGGGACAGAAATGACGTACCTTGAAAGTTTGGAGAGGCAGGTTAAACGTGCCCAATTCACACGAGGCGTCAACTGTGGATCCTGATGGAGCTGGTCATTCGATACAGAGTTCAACAAAGGCGAAATCTTGCGCTGAAGTTCGCAGGCGGCTTGGAAATTTCCCTCGTCGAGGTAGCATTGTAATAAGACCTCCGCAGTGTGTACAACGTACGCCTCTGTGCGACCGTTTAGAAGGGTTTGGTAGGCCGTGGGAGAAAGAGTGGATTTGATGGTTAGCCATTGGTCTAGAAACTGACGTAAACGGGATGTTCCTTCATCCCAGCTTCCACGAGCCAAAGCAGCAACGCCCATAAGCCAACCGTAAGGATTGAAAGAAACAGATCCAGATTCTGTGAATCTGTCGGTCCATCTGGAATTTAGAAACATCAATGACAAACTTAGTACACGTGAGATAAAATAATATGCTCGAGTTTAATACATAAAACGCAAGCCGACTATCGCCCAGTTGGGGTGAGTATTATGAATAAAGAAAATAACATCTGGCTGCGCACAATAATACTTCCTACGAAGCCTCACGTGAGACACATGGCAAGATATGTAGAAAAGAATACGGCCTAGATCGGAACCAAGAATATTTAGTCAACCAGGGTTGTTATCAACAAGTTGCCTCTGCAAGTACAAGGCGCACTAACTGGCAATACCGTCAATGCCATGAACAGAAATATTCCAGCAACCGATAATAATGCATGTTACTGACTATTCCTGAAAAGCGTATATGTCCGATAACGGTATGCCTCTCCTGTGTATATTAACGCCAAGTGATCTCAATTCAGGACACTAACCGCCAACCAAACCCTCTGTATGCAGCCTGCTAAGAAACCAATCAGAACCACTAGATACCTTCCGTTTTGTCACTTCTTTGTTGTCTACTTTGTGCAGCTGTCACATTCGGACAGCATACTACATGAAAAGGTGCAGTATTTAAGACGGAACAATTGGAAAAGCCGTCATCATAAGTCTTTTTGATTCAGAGATGACAACATTGCCCAATGTACGGCACAGCTTGGCCGGTACATACAGTTGACAATTTCCTCTTCCTAGTCCAAGCACAAATACAAAAGTTGGACCGTTAGCGAGTGAGCTGTTAACTGAATAGTATCTCCACCTTTACACTGTTTACTGGAACAAGTGATGCACACGGCATATGGTAAGCTTCGAATGCGTTATCTACGCAGACTCGTTAACTCCCAACCGGTAAAACAAGCAGTGATGAGATAAACAGAAAACACCAGGTTGATTGCGCCCGACACCGGCGCTTGCTAACAGCTGAGGCTTTTGCAGAGCTGTTGGATTGCTCAGTATCCACAGACAGTAAATGTTCGCTAGCCTGTTTACTACACTGTACATATTCACTAACAGCTATAGCAAAGCGTTTGCAAAACCCACATTCCAAAAGTGGTGCCACTCAAGTTCGCCGGGACGATCAGTGCTCTTATCAATTACCTATAATGGTCGCGAGCCTGGTCAGATGGTACTATGATCTGAGCAACCGGTCACTGCAAGAGTGGCAAGCAGTACTCTAGACGAATAATTTATCCAACAGAAGACAAGTGCAACAAAAGTGGCTGAATATATCTTTATGAAATAAAGTTAAGTGTGCCGACCAACGGTGAGACAGACTGTTTAGCAATCAGGCCGAACCACTTTCGATCTAAACCCCTCGGCGACTTTTGGGCTGTGGAAATATAGTTAACGGTATTGATAAGAATTGTTGTTTAAATTCATTTTCATTCGCATACTTTCAACTTTGTTTTTGCCAGCTTGACAGGTTATCAAAAAAAACTTTCTTCTAACCCGGTTGTTTATTAGCATTAATTGTGAACAAACACTGTGCAGTTACTCTTCCGCTTGTCATGCTAGACATATTTACCACAGAGTCGGACACTTCGTCAGTCTAATCAGTCTACATCACTATGAATGAACAATCCAGTGACAAGCACGGTGAGCAAATTCAGGATAGCGCCTCCGAGCAACAGTCCTTAAAATATATAACCGGAGGTTCGTGAGATTTTGTGGTCAATTATTGAATAACCCACGAAATCGCGTCTTGTATACGATCCACAGAAGTCTACCTCAGCTTTCACGTGAACAAAAAACAGATGCTCAAGATTCGACACTTATCTACAGTGTCGGAAAAATTTGAGTGTGAAGTATCGCAGTGATTACCAACTCCAATAGATGAAGTGCACTGGAAAACTTTAGCAGTTGAACACCTACACAGTGTATAAAGAACTTGCCAGTTACCTGGAACGACTGAAGGAACGCTCAGGAACAACCGCGTCTGACAAATGAACACACTTGTGCAGATTCATCTTACAACCTGAAAGATCTCCGAACAGTTGAACCTCAAGTAAAAGTATTGGGTACTTTGGGCAGCTGAGCCTCACTTTAAGACCACACGAATCTATGTTGTTCATTGAGACCGAACGCAACTTGAATGCCACGGTGATCCTTATCCCATTTCAGGTCAGATTTTTAACAAAGGCTCTAAGTGCGGACTCACAAATCAAACTACCATGCTTAGCCAAAGCGACATTTCATCCGCACAATCCATTCACCAAGACAGGCCAGTGAACTATATATATATATAGTTTGGTTCGATAGATTTTGCAGACGGTGTTACACTCGGTCAAGATCTAATCAACCTGTGAGAGCCTACTTAACCAGAAGACAAAAATTCAGCACGATGAAGTCAACGATACAGTTTGGCAAAGTTAAACAAAAAACTAACTGTACGACTGGGTACAGCAATAGTCAGCAAGCGGGAGGATTGGGCAATCGAGCTTAACAAAGGCGGAATTCATGAGCGATTGAGAGAGGCAGCTATTACATGCTCAAAAGCAATTCACGTTCGGAAAGGTCTTAACTTCCTTCAATGAGAATTCGGCTGAAGGCGACTAATGTCATGCAAACAAATGAAAAGTTACGGAAGCACCGGATTTGTGAGTGCGGCAGCGCAGTCTCAGGTCAAACACGATAGCATCGGATAACAATGTACTTGTTAAATACAGCCGGAACAATCGCTACTTAGCTTTCTTCAACGGCAAGTTATATAGAGACAAGTCTCAAGAAGAACAAATGCGAAACATGTGATTGTGGTCAAACTCACTCAGCCAGAGCTTGTAATTCTTCCCAAGCCGACAAATAGTGCAAACTTTGAGCGACTTTAACCAGTATTTCGTCAGGTATTTCGGCGAACGCTTTTGACATATCCACGTCGGATGTGTGCAAAGTAAGCGAAGTCAAAAGACTGGTAGCATGGAATACAACCGCAGCAGATGATTCAACCGTCACAGAGTCCCCGGCTTTAGTCACTAAGGGCATATCGGCTGCTAACCGAATAATGATGCTTCGAACGCGAGCGAACCATCGAGAGCAGGTTGTTTCATTGGCGGTGAAAAAAGTACACGCGGGTGTAACCGGTCGTGGGAGAGCAAGAGCAAAACCTCTAGTTGCGTTAGCAACAATACGCTCAAGGAAACCCAAGAAAGTCATCAGTAAGTGGGCTTGTTGGATGTGTTTGCTCCAGGGCTGGCGAGCTAAACTTTGACTGGAGAGAGAAAGAAAATTTGGCCCAGATGTACTTAAGGAGACATTTGGCTCTGCCTGAGAAAGATGCATAATAGCTTGCAATGCGCCTTCTAAAGCAAGGAAAGTTTTAAGTGGATTGGCCCAGGGAGCAACCTTTAATTTGTAGTCGACAATGGTCCAGGCAGCAAACCACAAAACAGAACCAATCGCATCGATCGTGATGTGCAAACAACTTGAAAACGTGGCATCCGACGGGATAGGTGAAATAAGATGCGCCAACCGTCTAATCCAGTCACATGGCTCTCTTAATAGCTTTAAACGACTACAGTCTTTTGTGGAACTATAGGGCGCTCCACGCGTCAAAATCCCCAAAACGCCAGCCACAGCAGGTAGGCTGGGATATGCACTAGTGGAAACTACCAGGCCCGTGGTACTGAATGAAAACGCACTGCCAACTGAGACCAGTGCTGTTGCGGAGTGATCAGGGCGCCGGCTGGAATACCAAGTCAAAAGTGAATGTGGAATGCTTTGTAAGGAGGTCCTTGCGCAGGTCCCTAAGGCCAATAACAAGTCAGTCCCGGCTCTGTTAACGATCGAACAGCTATGGGAAGCTGCCAGTTGTGCCAAACGAGCCAAACACGAGGCAAAAGATAAGTTTCGTGAATGAAACATGTCGTCAAATGCGTGCAACATCAGAATTTCCACACATTTGACAAAAACATTGACTGAATCAGTCTGGAGCAGGCGCTGAGAAATAAGAGTTTTATGTGCCAAAGCGCATAAACGATGTAACAATTTTGTGCGGTGTTCATTCTTTTGCAATGAGGTCAGACAGGTTTCAGTCAGGTTCACAACAAGAATGCATTCCAGTGGTGACAAACTGCAACCACCGGATACAGTCATCGTTAAATCCAGCAAATTCGTGGGAGACAGGGACGACGCAAATGAACTTTCAGTCAAAGCAGCCAGTAAAGAAATGCGTAAACGGAGTGGCACGCAACTCCAGACGGGAAGACAGTCATGCTCCAGTGTAACGACCAGATGATATTTCCAGGACAACCGTTCTTCTGGAGATAAGGATTTAATAACGGTAGAAAATAGAGTCAGGCTGTAAAGTCCAAGTAATTCGCAGTTGGATAACGCGAAACTTTGTGAAATTTTACGTGGAGCGTCGGTTTTCAGAAACTGCAGTGCAATTTTCAGATCCATCAAGGCTAGGTGAATAACACCATCTCGGAGACTATCATTCATTGCCAAGTCACACATGATTGAGAAAATCAACCTTGACGGTGGTTCCTGGCCCTGACAAGCAATAAACGCTGTTTTGTATGAATGTAGAAGAGAGTTTGAACCAAAATAAGTATGCAGGCTATCCACTGCGGTACTTGAATCTTTTAGCCTCATCAACTGTCGAAGGAAACGCAGCAGAGAACTTAACGTGGCGGAGGACATTCGCAGAGCGGAGAACTCAATTAAACGGCTGTTGAGAAATCTAGCAACAAATTGCACATCTCTGTTAGAAAGGTCCGTACATCTCATAAAGCAATATAACAAATCATAGATGGCTTGTTCGATGTTGTCAATGAGTGATGGTGAAACACGAAGAACGTTAATATTTGTTAGGTGAGGAGAATGCCACAACAGAGTTTGACCAGAGGGCCCCGAGGATCTCAGACAGGCATGTGCAGATTTTGCTAAGCGCAGGAGACGCTCGATCCATTCCGTCAAATCCTCGATAGACAGCTGAAGTATCTGGTGGATGGATGCAGCCTTGTGACCAGAAAGCTGAGATGAGACGCCTGTCACGATGCTAGACAGTACGGACAGGAACAACCGAACTGAAATTAGAAATCCCGTGGAATCTGGAGATTTTGATCCAGAACCCGCCACGATCGCTGCACGACCTGAAGATACGGTTGGACACTCCGCCATAGCTGTACGCATAGCGATTTCACTATCCTCCAACAGATGATACATCATTTCACGCATACTTTTCAGAAGCACCGGGCTCCATTTTTCTGATTTGACTGAATGGGTCTGCATGCTCCACAAAGGAGGGTCAAGCCACCAGTAACATAAATTGAAACGAAGTTCGTACAAAATAGCTTTCAGATCGATACCTCTGGTGATACTGGATGGATCCACACCCCAACCGACAAGGATATCAGCCAGATCGGAAAAACGCGTAAAGCATAATTCGAGCACATCACTGAGTTCGGGACTTTTGACTAAACGATGTCCAATGAGCCCGATGAAATGAGCCAAACGAGCCACGTTAACTGGTTGGTCAAGTGATTCACCTAAACGCACCAGATTGGATAAAATGTGACCACCAATTGTTGAAAAATCACGGCACTGTCTTGTAGCCAGTTGCTCGAAAAAAGGATTCCAATCATGTGATGCCGGATCACACAACATGCGCGACAGATGAGCAAGAATACCGGCCCTGTATTGTGGGTTGTTTTTGGTGATTAATTTGCGCACGAGTCGGAAAACATAAGCTGCCACAGAGGCGGTTCTTGGATCATCTTCTGCTGACAGTGAGCCATTCATTTCATGGCATTTTCCACTTCCGAGTGCCGCAATAACCATTGATATTTGGCTAAGTCGGACCGCGAGTGCACTCGGACAATGACTTTCACACATGCACGCCTCGAACAAGCGTAAATACGGTTCGTTACTCGAGCCAACTGACCACCCGAAACACTGCACATCATCATGTACATCGCTCAGTACATTTTTCAATGGCAATGCATCAATCACTTGCGATAGGGCATCTAGTCGCTGACTTGTAGGTAAATCGGCGCGCGCGAGTCGTTGCGTTTGCTGTATAATCACATGCGCTATGTTTTGTGGAAGGCCAGGTATGGATGGCAACCTGCAAATGAGCTCACGTTTACGTCTAGCCAACTCCAAATCATAGCTGGTCGACTGGCATTGCAGTCGGTTTACTAGTACACTACTATTGGTAACTGCCACATCATAGGATGATTCCATTTGAATGGGATAACGGTCGGAGGCAACAGGTGTACTCATCGGAGATGCTGCCCGGAAGGGAGGCACGATATGATTTTGCGTTTGCAGCTTAGTTCTCGCTCCGGGTGAATCTGAATCGGATAACCGAGTACGTCTCAACAGTTCGGGTGGCAGGATGCCCCGATGGATATAATGGAATATGAGACCCTGAAAAAAACAATAGAATGACAGGCAATTACGGCATAAATATGAACACCGTAAAAATGATCATACACGATCAATTTATCCGTACAAAAAAATGAATGTTCATCTAAGCTACTGCAACTGAACTACCATAAGCGTTTCCGTGGTTAGTGCTGTAATGCCTACAAGTGATAACCACACTTGAATGAGACCGATATCAGCCAGAAAATAAGCCATCGAGTTGGTTTTAGGACTGCGAGTTACGAGATTAACTAGCCCAAGTAGCGGCATTACGAAAGTAATGACAAGGTTCGACGTAATGGAAACAGTTAGTCAGTTAATAATTAATGATGGTTCGGGCACGCTGTGCATACTAATCAATCGTTTACCATACTGCCTCGTGTTTACGTCCTGCGTGTGACTGGAAGAAATAATACAGTGGGCAGTCAATGACTTGATGTGGAAGTATAAAGAAATTACACTACAATGGATATCTGGTGGTACTATCTTGCCTCACAGGTCGAATTCAGTGGCGTAAATGCTGTTATTCATGTTGCTATAGAATTCATTCACTACCGTAGTATACACTGCTTGAAGTTGAGAAAAACATCAAAATAAAAACACTTCAAGACTGTGTGTGGTGTAGCACGAATAACAATTTTATTCCCCTCTTTTTCTGTTTGTTTCTGTGATCTCGTTATTTCGTTAGCTAAGAACGTCTTGTGGATATCAGGGGCGTCGCAGTTTACACAGCTCTAAGACAACAACCTTCAACAATTGTAAACCGGTTTGTTATCACGTCGGGAAAAGGGCTACAAGTCTGTGGTGGTTGCAAGTGTAGAAATGACAAGATTAGTAACTCAGTGACAGACTTTGACGGGGTTTCTGGTCAGTCCTGAAAACTGGGCATAAATCAGGTGCAGTTGCCAGTGATTCGTCAGAGCAAACGTTTACTGGCGGTCTCACGGAAGAGGACACCGAAACACTGAATCAACGTTGAATGTCTTTTGCCGCAGGGGTTTCGCAAAAACTTTATTCTAGAGAAATAGCACGGTTCGATATCGAATTAGCGAATCTGTCAAGCATGAGAAGTAAACACAATCGAGCCAATGCACTTAATTTCGATAAATATCAAGCAACCTCTAAGGTAAGGGTTTCCCTTGACAGGAGAAAAAGCCGAGAAGTACCACTCGACTTTCCCACGCAGGATTCGTTACAATTTTGGAAAACTTCACGTAGACTGCGTTACTCTTCGTAGAATAAGAAACTTCTCGCCAATACGTCTGGAAACCAAATCACACGTATTCAAGAAAAAATAGTAATGGACATCCGCTTGTTCGGTGCGTACAGGCTAATTCAGGCCGACTGACGCCGAGTTAGGTCTGCGGAAAGGGAGCCCAGCGAAATTTAGTAGATGCGATCGATAGTGTTTCGGTTTGGCAAAGGATTTACACATGAGAGCTGTAAGCCAGATCAGAAGGTATTGTGGCTCGAGTAGCCGTTCATTTATCATTATCATCACCACAGACAGCAAATACATCAGTGGTTCACAGTGATGCTTGACCGCCACATAACCATGAAGAAGAAAAAGAAACAAATCCTGTTTAGGAGGAGAGAAGAAAAAAGGGAGAGGGGAGAGGACCTAGTCACTAAAAATAGCTACGTCTATATTCAGACATACAACATCAAGGCGGCTACACCTTGCAAACAAACAACCGAGCTGTAGGTGGAAGTAAGGCGTCATCAGCAAGACAGCTTCCTCATGGATTTCACTGCCCCGCGTCATCAAGTGCACTCACCTCACAGATAACTCGGACAAACAACGACAACATTCACGCCATTGAGCTCGGTTAGCCGCCATCTCACCTAAAGTTTCAAGCCATCGATTCTGTGAGTCGCGAGGGCTCCAGCCTGGGAGACGAACCCGATCTACAGTGACCAACACTTTCGTGAACGATTCCATTTGTCTACGCCAGGTCATCATCTGTTCACCTCGCACCAATCGGCTGCAACGTCGGCAAACAGTGTTCGGTGTGGCAAACGATTAGCTATCATCCTTAGTAAATGGCCTAACCATCTAAGTCTGTGCAAATGTTGTGATTGAATAAAATAACTCGTTTGAAAATCAGTGCCAAACACCCGCTTGCTAACCTCCTCGTTGCTTACTCGTTCGTGCCACCCGACACGAGCGACTGAACACAGACAACGGTGGTCAGACACCTCAAGACGGTTCACATCTTTCATCTTGACGGGCCAGGTTTCACTGCCGTAAAATAATACAAACCTCACTGTTGTCTGACAAACACGACCCTTGAGCTTCAGAGAAATATCTCTTTGTCACCATAAGTGCCTCAGACTAGTAAACACCGTCCTAGCCCTAGAAATAGGCGCCTCCATTTCACTCCCTACACCTCCGTCGACACCGCTGATGTAGCTTCCCAGATATACAAACCAGTCAACAACCTCCATGACTTCATTATCTAACATTAAACCTACGTAATCACAGCAAGCTTGCAAGAGCACATTGCATTTCGAGGCTGCAAAGCGCATTCCAAAGTACTTAGCAGAACGCGAAACTGTGTTCAGCGTTGCTTGTGCCGCGTGAAAGCTGTCAATCAATAACACCTTATCGTCAGCATAATGAAGATCAGTCAGCCTTACACAAGATAGGAGGTCCACACCGGCATCATTCGAGTGACGCAAACAGTCCCCCATTACTTCGTCCATGACGAAATTAAACAAAAATGGTTAAAGGGAACAGTCGTGACGAACGTCGCTCATGATGCTGAAACTGTCAGACAGCCCACCGTAAATCCTAACCTAAGCCGAAGTATGGGAGTAAAGCGTCGACAGTATGTTCACATACTTGGTCCGTACAACCTTGCGTTTAAGCGACCCCAACAGTTTAAATCGACCCACCGAATCGAACGCATCTTTATAGTCGAGAAATATGGCAATTGTTGGCCGGCGGTATACATGACGCTGCTCCAAAATTTGACGAAGGGTAAAAATATGATCTATACATCCCCGGCCACGACGAAACCCTGCCTGTTCTTCGCTAATGTTTAACTCCCGAACTGCAATGAGTCGACGAAGTATAGTGGAGATCAGAACCCTAGAAATGACTGGGGTCAAACTAAGTCCCCTATCGTTTTCACAAGAGCTCCCGATACCTCTTTTGAATATAGGAACTATTATCGCGTGACCCCAGCACGGAGGAATGGTTTCCGTCACCCACACAAGTTGAAACAGCTGAGTCAAGGCTTCAACTAACACCAGTCCATCTAGGCCAGGTGAACGCGATTATCGAACGTGTGGACATACACGCCAATAAACAGTAGAGTGGCTCACACGAAATGGCGGAGAATGCAAGCTTGTTGATGTTTGTCACAGAGAACTCAAGTTTCCGAGCCAGAATGTAAAACAGAACGCACGCAACCTATCTATCTATCCTATCTATCTTATCTATCTATCCTATCCTATCTATCTATCCTATCCTATCCTATCTATCTATCTATTTATCTACCTGTATTCACTCACCTAACATCAAAGTGTCTACAAGTTGCAAACAAAAAGCGGGCCATAAGTGAAAGTAAGAGGTGATTAGCAAGACAGCTTTCTTACGTTTTTCACTGCCCAAAGTCATTGAATACACCCACTTCACAGACAACTCGGTCAAACAACGAAAACATTCGTGCTACTGAGCTCGATTAGCCACCATCTCACCTAACGTCTCCAGCCACCGAATCTGTGAGTCACGAGAGCCCCCAGCCCAGGAGACGAACTCGATCTACACTAGCCAAACCCTTCGTAAACTATTTCATTTCTTATCGACCGGTCATCATCTGTCCACTTCACATCTTACACCAGTCGGTCGCAGCATCCAAAAACAGTGCTCGATGTGGCAGACGACTAGCTGGCATTCGCAAGAAATGATCCGGTCATCTAAGTCTGAGCAAATGCAGGGATTGCACAAAGAAATTCACTCGACAATTCCCACTCAAATAATTCATAAATTAATCAACTCCCCGTCGTCTACTCGTTGACATCACCCGGTGCGAGCGATCAAAAGCAGACATCGATGGCCAAGTTTCGCTACCGTAAAATAACACACACCTCAATGTCGCCTTATATACATCACCTTCAAGCATCAGAGAGATATCTCTCTGTCGCCACAGATGCTTCAGATTAGCGAACACCACTCTAACTTTAGACATACGCGCTTCTGTTTCATTCCCAATACCTCCGCCGCCACTGCTGATGCAACTTCCCAGGTACACAAACAGAACAATAACCTCTGTGACTTCATCATCCAACATCAAATCTACGTAATCACAGTAGTCTTGCATAAACACTTTGCACGTTAAGGGAGGCGAAGCACATTCACAAGAATTCAACAGAGTATGAAATAACGTCCAGCATTGATCGTACTGTTTCAATTTTGTCAAACAAAAACACCTTGCCATCAGCATAATCAAGATCAGTCAATTTTCGATCAGGTAGGAGGACCATGTCAACATCATTTGAGTGCCACAGACAGTCCTCCAAAACCTCCTCTATGACAAAACCGAACGAAAATGGTGAAAAAAACAGCATTCACGCACACCGCTCCTGGTGGTAAAACTGTCACACACTTCGCCATAAACCCCAACCTACAAGGAAGTATGGGAACAAAGCACCGACAATATGTTCACATACTTGGTCGTCACACCATGCATTTAAGCGACTCTAAAAGTGTAGATCGATCCACCGAATCGAACGCACATCCAAAGTCCAGAAACACGATAACTGTTAACCCGCGATAAAGATGACCTCGCTCCAGAAGTGGGCGAAGAATAAACATTTCATCAATACATTCACGACCAGCACGAAACTCTACCTTTTCTTCCTTAGTCTTCCCTTCTAGCTGCAATCAGTTGATTGCACATTTTTGTTTTATTTCTATATACGGTCTACATCAATTGTCTTTGTTCAAAATGAACACCGCTTGTTTGAATTGACTCGACTTGAAAGTACACTTTTGGTGCACAAGTCTCGTCTTCTTAGTGCTCCTGTTCCGCCTAGATCACGAATGCCTATAGTGAGCTAATCAGCGACTGCGTTTTAAACCGACTATTTGGGTTTATACCTTTGTATGGAGATAGTCCGCCTAGTAATGACCAGGTCGACCTAATTTCTCCATAGTTTTCTCAAGAGCCACGGACACCTCTCTTGAATACGGGAACCATTATCGAGTGACTCCAGTACAAAAAAATGTCGTTAGTCGTCCACACTTGTTGGAATAACCTAATCAAAGCTTTTTCTTACGCACCAGACCTTCATTGAATTCCCGGCAGGAAATCAGCTGGACAAGCAGCTCTATTACGTTTGAAAGCTGAAATGAAATCTCAGACTTCTGTTTTATTGGATGGTTTTAAATCTACCGACCAAGGGGTGCTACGTTACAACTTTATGGCGGAAACACAGTAGAAGCAGGAGCCCAGATAAACTGACCTTCAACGTTCCAACCCAGTTCTCCAGCCTTTTGGACTCATCATAGAGAAGCGTGCCATCTGCCTCGCTGATAGCTCCACTGACAAACGGTAGCCTGAAACTAGTAGCACGGATA